>PVKZ01005217.1:0-58223 GCA_004027375.1 Macroglossus sobrinus
GTCCTGGGTGACACCTTCAGGGAAAGACTCGTGGGCACGAGACGGGCCAGGTGAGGGGACAGCGGCCGCGCTCGGCCGGCCCTGCGCTACCTTCTCGCCGACGATCCTGTGAAAGTTGGCACGAGGGCGCCCGTGCTCAGGTGGCTGCTGTGCCACGCCTGGCCCGGCCACCCCGGAGGCCCAGGCCCCGAGCCGGGCTCTGCCGCCTCCCGATTCGGCTCCAGGACCCCAGCCGGGTCGCAGGACGCCAGGGCGGCCGCGGAGCCACCTGCCTGCTCGCCCGGCCACTCACTCCCCTTCTGTCCCCTCAGAGAAGGCCGTCCCCTACACGAGGAGGGCCCCGCACAGCCCCTGCAACCCACCCACCCACCCCCAGGGACAGCCCAGGGCCGCCCGTCCGAGGGGACGTCCCCGCCCCACACGCTTCCGCCCGACGCGCAGCCTTTCGCCGCCCGGCCGTCCCTCTCCCTTACAGCCTCAGTGTCCCCTCTGACGCCACGCCCGGGGCCTGGCCCAGGGGAAGGTCTCCCAGCGGCCCCACCCCACCCTGGCCCATTTCTGAGTCTTCCTGCTCGAATTGTCCTCAGCGACTGAATCACCCTGTCACCCAAACAGCCCAGCGCGAGCCTCCGTTCGGCTCTTCGTTCTGATTTTCCAATTCCTATTCGACTTAGGACCATTTTCGTCAGAAATGCCTTGTTTTTTCATTTCATTAGCACGCTCCTGCTCTCACGATGAACTTACGTGGGTCACAGTAATTCTTCGAAGAGGAGAAAGAAAAATCGAGCTTCACAAGACCATCGCGACACCTAACAGTTCACCTAAAACATAGCGGAGGGCGGGACGGCGCCGTCCGCGCGGAAAGCCGAAACGGCGTTCACTTTCGGGATCTACCGCCCGTGTCGGCTCCTATTGGGATCTCCCCGTGACGCGCGCGGAACGGGATGGAGACCGGGCAGGGAAAACGGGGAGGCGGCTGTCTCCATGTAATAGAAGCACACGTTACGAAACGTTAAAGCAGAGCGAGCCGCCCCGAAAAATGCTCATTTCCTCCCTCGAAGCTTATTTGTTTTCTAGCAAAACATATTGTTTCACCTCCCAGGCTTAAGGAAACTCATCGTCGCTGTCAGGAGTGATCGAGAAAGGTCGCTAAGCCGTCACGTTCGAAACGAACGTTCACGCCACCCCAGGAAACACGGGCGCCAGGGACCCCCTGCCCGCGGGGACCCCGCCTGTGACACCCCAGCACGACGCGGCCGCGCTGAGCCCTCGGGCAGCGTGGAGCGGGGACCAGGGCCGGACAGGGAGCCAGCACCCGGCACGTCCACACGGGAGGGGACCCCAGCCGCACCCCCGATGGAACCCCACCGCTCGGCGCCGGTGACGCCGGTGACACAGCGCACGCGGGGTCCAGGAATGAATAAGTTCCTCGAAGCAGTTTGAGACGGACGGGTTCACTGCTGCCGTCAGCAATTAATTAAGACACTGGAATTATTCTGTCCACCAAGATGACATCCAGGCATTCGGGGTGCTGACACTCGTTGCCCTCTTACATTCGATGAAGATGTTTATGAGGTGGGAGACCGCCGTGACCCGAATGTCTGCGTCCCCACATCCTGGGCTGAGATCCGAGCCCCCAGCGGCAATGGTGTCAGGGGGTGAGGGCCTCCGGGAGGCCGTGTCACCGCAGGCCGGCACGTTCAGACCCGGAAGGTCTCGCTCGCTCCCCTGAGTGCAGGACAAGTGGCCCAGTCCTCCGGGAGCTCCGGCGAAGCGTGAAGGTGGCAGGCGCCGCTTTGCTAAGTGGCACCTTTGCCACCAAAGGATCACGTCCCCGTTTTCTCCGGGTTTTAATCACGGGCAGAGGAGAGCCCTCTGGGAGACGCCTCCAGCACCGTTAAGAATTCACGGCGGTGAACGGAAGGACGGACGGGTGACTCTCAGAGGGCGACCGGCCCAGCGGAGCCCCCAGCCCCGCCCTCTGGGGCTCCCTTTCCCGGCTCCACCCCCGTGAACCCCCCGCCTGCCATAGTAGCTATGTGCTCCCCAGGCTCCAGCCGCCTGTGCCCGCTCCCGCGACCCGCAGGCCTGCCCGGCACCGCCTGGGCCGCCGGCTACGTCGCTCTCGTGATGGGGTCGGCCAGGTCGGTGTTTAAAGGGAGTTTCCGTCGCTGGGAAGCCAGGACATGCGCACACGCGGAACGCAGCCGCAAACGCGACATCGGTGGGAGAGACGGCCACGCGGCTAAGTTCCTCCCGGTCACGCCCGTCACCAGCCCACGGCCGCCCGCTCGGGGCCGCCACGCCTGGTCGGCCAGCACCTTAGCCCCAAACCGACCCCTCTGCTTTCAATCACGCTCTTCCAACAGAAGGATGAAAAAGAAATGTAAATAATAATAGTGACGATAACGATAACAACGGCTTCCCCCAGACGTCACGCTAATGAGCGAGCTGGGAGCGGCCGTGTGACCGCGAGGCTAGCACTGAGTGTGTGTGCGTGTGTGTGAGTGTGTGCACGCGCGCGTGGTATACCAACGACACAGAAGAAGGTCTTCCATCCACCCGCGACAGCCAGGGTGGCCACCCAGATCCCAGCCTCAGATACGTTTGCTGGGTTAGGTGGCCTTTCCCCACACAAACCTGCCACCTCCGAAGCTGAGAAGAGCGTGCGGCCCCCGTGGGTGCTGTGTGGGTCCCCAGGGAGCTAGAACACCCACGCGAGGAGGAATTCCAGCGCGGATGGGACCCTGAGCCGTGCAGGGTGACGCTCGGCCCGGTGGGGGCCGTGGGTGACACGGAGAGGTCGCCTCTCCCTGCCGGGCCGGCGTGCGGACGGGCGAGAGGGGAGCTGTTCTCGGGAAGGGGGACGCCGTGCAGCCCGGAACAGACGCCCCGCGAAGCCAGGGGGGTGTCCCTGCAGCGTCTCGCCCCGCCGGCCAGGGACACCCCACATGCCGTGGTGTTAGAAACTCCCGCAGCAAATCCAGGTCCAGAGCCGTGTCCCTGAACCCCAGCCGGGACCAGAGTCGGGACCGCGCCTGACCGCGCTCATGGGAGGACGGGAGGGGACGCCGGGGTCCCACGGACGGCCACGGCCGGGGGGCGGCACCTCCCCGCCCATGAACGCAGCCCCTGCTGACGCGCCTCCACTCCCAACCCGGGCGGGCCGGTCCCAGACCCCAGCACGCGGCGCAGAAGACACGTAACGCCTCGTCACCCTTAACCTGGGTCTGCTTTGCCTTTTTTTTTTTTTTAAAGGCAAATAGACTTTATTGCCTCAAAAAGGACAACACGATTTGGTTAGAAGAGTAAACCAAGTCATTTTAGAAGACACACAAAACGTATGAAGGAGACGACAGAGAGAGAGACACGGGCGTTCGCGGCCGGTCACCTACCTCGGGGCCCACGATCACCATGAACACTCGGGGCTCTTCTTGATGCCATTCTGGGGGAGACACGGGGACAGAGAGGCGCCCGTCAAGCGGGGGTAAGTCGCAGCGGCGAGCGAGTCCGTCTGTCGCCCGCACGACCACGCACGTGGCTTCTCGCAGCGTCTTTCTCCCCTTTCCTGTGGGTAACCCCGTCCGCGCGAATGGTGGCTATGTGACGTGTGCATAGGTGACACATTTAGCTTTCCGGCACGGCGTTATTTTTCTGGAACGTTACGCGTTATGGGGACGTGGTGATGAGGACGAAGCTCAGGAATACACCGAGGGCACGGAGAGTGACGTGAGCAGCGTGACTGCAGCCACGGCAGCCACAGAGCGACGTGTGTCAAACGCCACCGGACAAGGCTGCCTGGGCCTCACAGCTCCTGGCTATATATATATATATATATATATATATATATTTTTTTTTACGATTCCCTCGAAAGCTATGGGCACAGGAAAGCAGGACGCCCCCGAAATCGCCACACAGCTCTGTCACCTCCCCGGCTGTTCCCGGGGCCGCCTGGAAACCGTCCCGCCTGGGGGGAGGGGCGGCGCCCGCCGGGGGTGGGGGCGGCGTCCGGGGCCTACCTGAGAAGGCGTCCAGCAGGTAGAGGGGGTCCTTCACCTGCCGCAGCCCGCACACCAGCAGGAACACGCACGCCTCGCCCGCGTGCCGGTCAATCTCTGCGACAGAGGAGCCACCGTGTTCTCAGGGACGGGGCCGTGGCCCGGCGGCGTGGCGGCGGTGACCCCGCAGACGCACGCCGCGCGGACACCCCGAAACCCGGCTTCCCAGCCGGCTGCGCCACCCCGAACCCCGACCTCCGACCTCTGCTGTCACCGCGCTGAGCGAGCCACCGTCCCTCCTGGCCGGCCACCAACGCACACGCGAGCCCGGCGGACACGGAGCAGGCGGCCGTGAGCCTGGGCCCCACGGCGACGCCGCGGGATCGCGAGACACGCACGGCGGGCGTGCTAAGCCGCTGGGGAGGCTCGTCGTGCGGACCCAGCTACAGCATCAATGGCACGGGAACTGCTAGTGTCATTAACACACGCGACCCAAACCCCCGTCGTCTGCAGGCGTCTCTGCCCGGACACTGAGTCGTGCAGGTAACCGGTTTTCATTCATTCACCTCGTCCCTCCGCGACTTAATCACCTGGACCGTTTCCTTCTGTCCGTCCACCCTCGTGTGAGTCTTGAGTGAGGACACAATGAGTCTGAATGTCAGAAAAAGACGCCCACGTGTACCACGTTCAACGCACTCACACAAGCCAAAGAACAATAATGATATGACAACGCAGAACACAGAACCAGACGGAAGGAAACCTCGACTAAAAGGTCCACTAAAACGATTCAGACGTTTTTCTTAGACAAGCCTTAAAAAATTCTCAGTCTCTGAGTGGACCGTGGACGGTTTCGCGGAGAAACGTTGTGGTTTGAAATGTTTCCGCGGTATCATGAGTGTCCTGACCCCGTCTGAGAAATGCAAACTCCGACGCGTTTTACTTGATCGGGAGTTGAAGCCAAAAGCTTAGTGCAGAATCGGAACCTGAGGTCAGAGGTCAGGACACGCGCTGACTCCCCCCGACCCCCCCCCATGTCGAGGTCCATGCTCCCCATGACTCCCTGAGAACACGGGAGAGGGGGCGCGATCACCAAGGGTCTGTGTCAGAGTCACTGCATCGTCCGGCGTCACCGTGTGACACTCAGAGCGGAAGTGACAGAGGCGACCGCAGGGTCCCTGCGCTCAGGGGGGCGGGCGAGGGGGGCGGTTTCACGTTTTGGTCTCTCTAGCTGATCTCCGTCCTCCCATTCTTTCACAACGGTCCTTTGCCATGTGTGTGACCGATGAAGCAGCAGCAAATGAGCACAGGAGGGTGGCAGCCTCCAGAGAGCGAATGTCACAGGGGTGACCCCGGACATCTGGCTTCCGGCCGGCGTCGCCTCCCAAGGGTGAGATGCAGACGGCGTCTCGGAGGCCAGAGGGAAACCACCTGTGCCGTCACCGGCCTGTCCTGCTCTGTCCCTGCTGCCCCCTCCCCTGTCCTACCTGAAACCGTCTTCAACACGACACGGCCTCTTCTAAAACCACGAGGACGTGGCAAGGACCCGACAGCGGCTGACAAGGTGCGCAGTCCCCTCCCCTCACCTGTCGGCTGTCACCTGTCACCTGTCAGCAGTCCTCTCCCCTTACCTGTCAGCAGTCACCTGCCCCTCACCTGTCGGCTGTCACCTACCCCTCACCTGTCACCTGTCAGCAGTCCCCTCCCCTCACCTGTCAGCAGCCCCTCCCCCCACCTGTCACCTGTTGGCTGTCACCTGTCACCTGTCGGCAGACCCCTCCCCTCACCTGTCCGCAGTCACCTGTCACCTGTCGGCAGTCCCCTCCCCTCACCTGTTTGCAGTCACCTGTCACCTGTCGGCAGCCCCTCCCCTCACCTGCGTGCTGGAGGAAGGCGTCCCAGTCGAAGGCGGCATTGGGGTTCGTCGCGATCCCTGGGAGGGAGGAAGGAGGAGGCACTCTCGTGGCTGACACGACCAGCTCCTTCGTGCCGCCATTTAAACGAAGGTCACGCTCGGTCCCCGCGAAGCCACTCCACGTCCCGAGTGCTTTGCGAGCTCCCGAGAGTCCCTCCGCACGCAGGGTTCAAAGTGAGCCCGCAGGTTCCCCATGAGAAAAGACCCGCGGCCGCCCCCTCCCCCCACACATACATACACACGTCAGGACGGGCTCGGCCTGTCACGACTGCTTGGGGACGGTGGCCGTATGCACCGTGGGAGCCCACGGCGCCTGAGCGTGGGCCCCGGGCCTCAGCGCCCCCTGCAGTCATGTCCCGGATGTGCGCAGGAGACCCCGAGGGCTTCGGGGAGGGACGGCCAGGCCACCACCGGGCAGGGCGGGGGGAGGGCAGGAGGGGTGGACACAGAGGCAGGAGCGTCCCAGGTCCCCTCAGCTCAACTCAGCCCAGACAGAGAAGCTCAGCTCCTTTCTTTCTTAAACACACCCTGACAGGCCTTGGACACCTCGCTCCCCGGGATATGTCACCGGTTTGGCTCAAATCAACTCTTATAAAAATGCACAAGACAAAAAAACAAACATACCATTGATACAGTATGTTCCATTTCCACAAGCGGAAACTGTTGCGATCTGCGTTTTTAATTATTCTTTTATAATGTTCTCCTATTGATCTTTTATCTTCATGTTAGAAAATAGTAACAGTGTATCCATCTACAAACTACTGTCAAGTAAATCTCAGACAGTGTGATTTCATCCACACACATGTCAGTACCCGTCTCTACGAGATCAACACTCATGTTTCTTTTCAAAGACATATATTTAAAAATTCTTACCTTGACTCTGCACATAGATTTTACTCTTAGCGTGCGGCTTTTAAAAAGAGGGGAGAAAGAAAGAAAAAAAGAAAAAAAAGTGAATTTGAAAGACCGTCCTCCAAGAGGCTTTAGGGTTTGGGAAATGAGCCTGCCGGGGGACAGGCGGGGGAGGGGGCGGGGGAGGGGGCCCCCTCTACCTGGCTGCGGGGGGCGCTGGGGGGCTCTGAGAGGGGGGTACCCAGCCAGCTCGAGAAGCTGAATGAAGACGGGGCACACACAGGGGGCTCCACGGGGACTCACTTCTGACACGTCACCCGAGACGCGTCCCCTCTCAAAACGCCCTTAAAACAGCGAGCCTTGCAAAAATAAAGAGTTGTGACAATCTCTAATAGTTAAAAAATAAGATAGATCTTTGCTCTAATGGGAAAAAAAAAACATGGATTACAGCAACCATTTGAAATGACAAATTGAAGCTCAGAGCCCTCAAATACTCCTTTGGTTTCATTCTAATTTCGCTGCAAAGCTGAAGAAAATGTTCCTGACGGGCAGGGAACGTGGACCGTGCCCCCCGCCCGGCCAGCCCCGAGGGTGGCACACGGGCCCGGGCACCGCCTGTGAGCAGGAGGGCGACGCCCTGTCAGAACCACGCGGCGTGGCGTGTCCACTCCGAGGTTACGCCCGCGACGGGCAGGAGCATATCCGATCTACGTCCTCGTAAGCGTGCCTCGCGGAGGTGGGCCACTTCCTGAGA
The DNA here is from genome assembly GCA_004027375.1 of Macroglossus sobrinus. NCBI lineage: Eukaryota > Metazoa > Chordata > Mammalia > Chiroptera > Pteropodidae > Macroglossus > Macroglossus sobrinus. The sequence continues at coordinate 7,517 of PVKZ01005217.1, forward strand.
CGTGGGCTCGGCAAGGAGAACTCCAGAAACCCGAAATGCTCCTTTCCAGAAAATCCCCTCTTACACAAACAGAAGTGAGCTCAACGGCCGTCTTGGTGCTGCAGGCAGAATGAACTCCCTGTGTGAGACCCACGGGATGTAACTGTGGGTCTTGACAGACCTCTGAGCATCATTCCTCGAACATCGACCGAAAACCTGAAAAAGTGGGCTGCGGATGTTGACCAGGTGCCGGGAATGATGTTTTAAGATCCTGTCCAAGCCGGTCAAGGAAACGGATGACAGCGGGAAAGGACTCTGGTCCTGGACTGTCCTTAATCACCGCAGTAGAGGAAACCCGGCCGAAGCCGCCGGCTTGTATCGATTTTGGAAAACATTTTCTATATTAAAATATTCTGGACACACGTCAGCTTCCTCCGCTCGACGTCTATGGCTGTTCCGCTTGCTTCGACTAACGCGTCAGAGCCCCCGCGGTGCGTTCACTCTGCCGGACGAGCTCGTCAGCGCGGGGGTGGGAGGGGCTGTGCGTGTGCGTGTGTGTGCGTGTGTGTGCGTGTGTGTGTGTGTGCGCACGTGTGATGTGTGTAAGCGGGAGTGTGTGAATGTTGTGTGTGCATGCACATGTGCACACTGTGATGTGTGTGGGAGTGTGTGCATGTGTTGACATGTGATGTGTGTGCTTGAGCATGTGCATGTGTGTGCATGTGTAATATGTGTGTATGTGCACAGATGTATTGTGTGTATGTGTGTGTATCTGTATGTATGTATGTGCATGCACATCTGTGTGTATGTGTGTGCAAGTGTGCGTGTGTGTATGTGTGCAGATATATTGTGTATATCTGTATGTATGTGTGTGCATATATGTGTGTGCATGTGTGCAGATATATTGTGTGTGTGCATGTGTGTATGTGTGCAGATGTATTATGCATATGTGTGCATACAAATCTCTGTGTATGTGTGTGCATGTGTGCGTGTGTGCATGTGTGCAGATATATTGTGTATATCTGCATGTATGTGTATGTGTGTGTGCACATGTGTGTGCATGTGTGCAGATGTATTGTGTGTGCACATATGTTTGTACGTGTGTATGTGTGTGTGCATGCATATCTGTGTGCATGTATATGCATATGTGTGTGCATGTGTGTATGTGGCAGATGTATTATGCATATATGTGTGTGTATCTGTATGTATGTGTGTGCATGTGTGCGTGTGTGCATGCAGATGTATTGTGTGTATGCGTGTATGTCTGTATGCATGCGCGTGCATGTGTACGTGTGTGCGCAGATGTTTTGTGTGTACGTCTGCATGTATGTGTGCGCATACATGTGTGTTCATGCACATCCGTGTGCATGTGTGTGCTGTGTGTATGTGTCTGAATCAGACAAAGACAGACTTTTCGAGAAACAGAGCGTCCACGACATGCGAGGCGGGCGGAGCTGGCAGCCGGGTCGCAGGGTGGCTTCGCGGACGCCAGCACGGGGCAGACCACGGAAAGGAAGCTCAGCGGGTCTGTGACCCCGGGCACGACGAGGGTGAGCGCGGGCGCCCAGCGGGGCCGGCGGCTCCAGACACAGGAACGTGAACGGGACAGTTCCGGGAACATGAGCGTGAACCTCATCCAAACCCGGGGCGTCAGGCTGGGGACCCTCGCTGCTTCCTCCGGCCCTCCCCCCGCCTCCTCCCCGCCTCGTGAGACGGAGACGCCTGCACCCCTCCCAGCGCGTGACCCCAGCCAGCGCGTGACCCCAGCCAGCGTGTGACCCCGGGCCAGCGCGTGACCCCAGGCCCTGTCAACGGTAAAAGTGGCTTCTGGGCTCGGCTCTGACGTGTCCCCACTTTGAGTTATCTCTAAACTTTTCAATTCCCAGAGGTCTCATACAGGGGACCAAAAAACCCCCCCAAAAAACCGCAAAGAGCACGTGCAAGGGCCGGGGCGTCTCGGGGGGCCGGTCTGCAGAGGCTCTTGACATGTGACCAGCCTCACGTCTGTGAGTGACCCTATCCTGGAGTTCGCCCCGCCCAACGTCTGCGGGGACAGCCGGTCCCCACAGCCGCCTCCACAGCTGATCGGACCAACGCCTTTCGGGGTCCGTGGCGTTAGACGCTGTGACGAGAGGTGCGGCGTGTCCGGGTCCCGTGGCCGCCGAGCTGCTCGGGGACGGGTGGACATGCAGCAGCGGGCCACACACGCAGGGGGAGCCGGCAGGATGACACACGTGTTTACCGGCCACTCGGCATCACCCACACACGGCTCCCTCGGGCGAGGCCGGCCCCGACACCGAGGTCCACCTCGAGGTCACCTGCCCCGCGGTCTGCACTGCCAACGGCCACGACGTCTGTCTTGCTTTCTGTGTCCCAATTTCCACGAGGACCGTGACGGGCATGAGCACACACCGAGTGCAAAATTACGCTGTAGGCGTCGCCCGACACGGCTGCTTCCAGAAAGCTGGGTTTCTTCAGCGAGCGCCGAGGCGAGGTGGGGGGCTCGGCCCCAGACGGCGGCGCCGCGACGTTTCCAAGAAAAAAAATTAAAAATCGCCGAGAAGCAGCGACACCAGGAGGCTTGTTGGTTCCGAGCTGACCTCGGGGAAGCCAGTGTGACCTTCTGGCCACCACTGCACATCCCTGGATTTGCTCGCCGCATCAAGCAGTACTCGCTCCGACCTGAGATTTTTCTAGAAATAGCTGGTAAATGGACATTTGAATTTCGGTCAGCCCCTCTCATCAGAGTGCTTATTTTAAAGAAACACGTGACCAGGGCAGGCCCGTGGGGCTTCGACCCCGAGGGAGACGTATGAAACTATGATCATCGCTTCCGCAGAGAGAAGCCACTTCAGTGAAGACACGCATATCATTTATTTTTAATGTTCCGAAGGACGTACGTTTTCTACAAGCGTCTGGTGAATTTAGAGATGGCATTCTCAGCGTGGACTCGGCCTGAGAGTGCCCACATTTGCATTCTTCGTGTCCGTGACGCGCTGTAGTAAGAAATCATATTCCATACAGACGTCTGCGTTTCCACTAAGCCAGACACGTACAGGGAATTGGATTCTAGGAAATGCCACATCAGGTGTAAAACCACACACGCCAGAGCGATGCTGTCCCCAAACACGGCCACTGCTGAGCTGGCACGGCGAATGTTAACGGCATGGCACGCAGACCTGGTCATCGGCCCGGAGCGCAGGGGGGCTGTGCCCGTGACAACGTGGGCACGTGGTCACGTTCAATCTGATACAAACAGCATGAAAAAATCCTACGGCCCGAGCCCGAACAGAGGCATTGCAAATGAAAGGAGATCAAATAAAACCGTCTTTATTGAAATCCGATCAAACCAATTTGTGCAGAGGCGGCCGGAGATGGAGCCGTGATTGGAAACGCAGCCTCTGAAATAACATTTTCAAAGGCGGGACAGAGCTTTCTCGGGGGTGGGGGGGCCACAGTTCACCCACGGCTGGCGACATGAACGCCCCCAACACGCTTCCATTAACGTGTCCCCCGCGAGCGGGGGCTGTGAGCCCGCGTCGGCCGCCCGGGAGCAGACTCGCGTGTGTGCAGCACCCAGCACGGCCGCCGCCAGCTCACGAGGCAACCGAGAGCGAGCAGAGACGCCCCCCGCGTGGGAAGGGCTCACGGGACTCGGAGGCCAGAACAAGAAGATGGACAGCGTCCCATTAGGGAACCGGGAACTGCTTTTCTGCTGGAATAAGATTTGGGGCGCGGCGCTGTGCGGTAAAGACGCTGGCCCCGGCCTGTGGGTCCCGGGAGGCGAGTCTCTGTGAGGGAGGGGCCGGCCGGGCCAGAGGCCAGCTGTGGGCGTTAGGGTGGGCACCGCTGGCCCTGTGGCATCAGCTCATGGCGACGCTTGTGACCATAGCCGCGGGCACAACGAGCCGGCCCGTCCATCACGCCCCTGTCACGAGGCCCCGGTAAGAACTTTGGGCAATGTGCTGGGTGTGCGGGGGGGCTGCCCTGGTGGGCACCACTCCGTGCGTATCGTCCCGGGGGGTGAAATGTCGTAAGTGCCCAGGGGGGCAGGGAGGGAGGGCAGGGGTGCTTGGGCCTAGGCAGTGGCCCCCTGGGACGGTCCGAGCCCACCTCCCGCCTCCTTGCCTGTGACCAGCCCAATCGTGAGCCGGCTCCCAGCGCGTCTGTGCGTGCTGCAAGCAGACCGTGGTTCTGGGTGGTTCTGGGGGCCCCAGACACGCAGTCGGCACCTCCAGCGAGGCATCTTGGGGACCCCTATGCTCTGCTGTCTGGCTAAATAAAACGTGCGATCGGAACTAAGTGGACTCGCTTCCACTTCCTTCGTTAACGGAACATTCGGAGTCGTGCCCGTGGCCCACCTCGGGGTCGTAGTCCCATCGCGGGCGGCGGGATGGGCGGTGTGTCTGTTCACGTGTGCGCTCACGTACGTGACGTGTGAGACGCACAGGTCTTAGACCAGCGCTCGTGCTCGAGGCCACCTGTGTCCGCACAGAGTCTAAATAACACGCGTGTCCTCCCGGACCAGCAAACGCAGTGAGGAGTCAACGCCGACATCCTCTCTCATCTGAGGTGTCGGGCCTCTCGTTCTGGTTTGATGATGATTGGGGTGGGGATCAAATGATGCTCCAGGCCTCTGATTCTGGTTTGATAACGATGGGGGGGGGGGACAACTAAATGATGCCCGACTCTCCTGCTCACCGCGGGGAGCACGTGCACCCCGACACCTCGCCCCGGACGCCCCGCCACAGCGAGCGGACGCCACCAGCCCCCCCCGGCCGCCGCGTCGCAGCTCAGCGCGCATGCGCCGAACTCGCCTCCGCGAAAATCCATCTGAAACAATGACGCAGACGCCGCTGGATCATGAGCCTTCACGCTGCTCGGTTTCCCTTTGCAAACCCTGATCGGAGAAAGGCAGGGCGCGGAGCGCCGCTGAAAACTCCGCCACCAAAAAACCAAAACAAACCAAAACAAAACCGGCATTAAAAAACCAGGTTCATATTCAAATAAATTAATAACTCACCCCCATGGGTTACTTGATTCGTGTTTTGATTATTTAATTTTGATTTCCCCATCAGAGTAGGCGTGAGGTATTACTTTATGTTGGTGGCAGGTGGAGAGCATAGTGGTTAGACACTTATGTGATTGGTGAAGTGACCCCCGCTTCGTGAGCTCAGCCCCCCCACCCGGCACCGCACAGTATGACAGTGTCACCCACCCTGTTCCCTGCGCTGCACTTCGAATCCCTGTGGCTACTTCGTACCCGCCATTCGTACTGCTCGACCCCTTGCCCTTCGTCACGATCCACGCACGGGGGAGGGACCAGCTCCCGCCGGCGAGAGCGCGCACTCGGGTCTGGCGGAGGAGCCAGCGTCGCTCCGTCCACCCCCCTCCGTCTGGGGCTGGCCTGCGGGGCAGAGAGACAGCCCTGCGGCCAGCCAAGGGGTGCTGTGGACCCCGCGCCCGGCACCCAGCCCCTCCGCTCTGCGCACACAGAGTGTTCCGGGCCTCGGGGATGGACCGCCAGCCCCGCGAGGGAGGCGTCCGTCCTTGTCCCCTGCGGCAGGTTCTAAGTGCTCCGTCTCACACGCTGAAATTCCGCAAAGCACGGGCACCTCCTGCGAGATGACGAGGGGAGCTGGCAGGCACAGGGACGGGCATGGGGGACGGGGATAGGGACGGGGACGGGCACGGGGACAGGGATGGGGACAAGGACGTGGACAGGCACGGGGACGGGCATGGGGACAGGCACGAGGACGACACACCAGTGACCCGGGCCCGTGTCAGGCCTCCCCTTGGGTGGGAGACAGGAAATGCCCCACGGGCTGGCCCTGTGCTTAGATTCGCGGGCACCGGCTCTGCTGTGCCCTCCTGGGCCCCCCGCTGGGCACGCGGCCCCCTCCCCCCGCTGGCTCACGTCGCCTGCCTCCTGAGGCACCAGTGGATTGACGTGAGAGCTACAAAGTCCCCGGCTCTTTGAAGCTAATCAAACACAGATCCCCCGAGGGGACGACAGCGGCCACCTGAGGGACAGTTCACGGGCCAGGCTGCTGCCACGTTCCTGGCGCAGGCCATACGTCACCCGGCCTGGCCTGAGCTCACAGCGACGGAGCGGACAGAGCGTGGGAAGGTCCAGCTGCCAGGCCATGCTCGCCATTCCACGACCCCGTAAAAGCACTCGGGGGCGTTTGAACAGAGGCCACACACAGAGAAGCATCCCTGTGTGTGGGGACCGTCCCGGCCACCTGGGCTGCGCGGGGGGCAGCACCCGCGGCTCCCAGCACATCGCCGTCTGCCTCCCGTTCCGCCGTCCCCAGCACCACGGGCGCGGGCGCCGCGCGGACACGTACCCACTGCAGGCTCGCCGCGGCCTTCATCGCCTCCGTGAACGCGATGGCGAACCTGGCGGAGGGGACAGAAGCGGAGAGACGGTTAGCGCGGGGCTCGCTCACGGGGCCGCCCACGGCTCGCGGGGGGTCAGGGACGGGGCCAGGAGCCGACCTCAGCCCAGATGGGTCGTCGTTCCTCTGCCTCGGCCCGTGACGTCACTCTCTGCTCGCGTCGGACAAAAAAAGAAGTGTACGCAGCAAATAAACACACGACGCTGGAAACTCGCTCTGTTTCTCGTTCCTGCCACGTGAGGTCAGAGGCAACGCCCAGGCCGGGCGCCAGAGAGGAGCCAGGAGGAGCTGGGGCAGCCCGCCCCGGCCTCCACCCGCCGGGGCCACCGCGGCCACACGCGCACGCGGGCCGTGCGGACGAGTGTGGGTGCCGAGCGTCGCCATCTGCGTCCACCCAGAAGTGGCCGGCTCCTGAGTTCGGGCCACGCGCCCACATGGGATGGACCGGGCCCAGCTCATGGTGCCAGGAAGTGTGAACGTGCTCCAAAAAATAAAGGCAAGGGCGTGGCGAGGACACGGGAGTCACGTCGAGGTCTCTCCGGTGACCTGAGCCCAAATCGACAAGACGGGATGGGTCACCCAGAGACAGGCAGGATGAATACCCACGAGGCGAGCTGGTGCAGGTAAGGAGTCAGCCAGGTGCGTGGGGACAGAGGGACGGCTCGTCCTCCCCGTGGAAGCCCAGGGAGCACCCAAAGCATAGCGGAAACGAAGCCACTGTGAGGCCAGCACCGCGGGGACACCGCCCCGTCCCCGAGGCGAAGGACCCTTAACCGCGGCTCCACCCAACGGCATGATGGGAACGGAGGCTTCTTTTCTCAGGGGTCCCCTGCCACCCCCCATCCGCCCCGAGCTGTCCCTCCCTCCCCACCCCCGCTTCCCACGCTGTCACCACCCCCAACGCCCCCATGTCAGGGAGAAACAAGACACACCCCTGGGGGGATCACAGGGCCGGGCAAGGGGGCACAGGTCCCGGGTCACAGCGGGCCACCGTGCCTCTGAGCCCACGCGCACCAGCCATGCCCGCCGGGGACCCCTGCGCCGGCGACGGCGATGACGCACGCACCCCGCCACCCGGACGGGGACCCGGGGACAGACCGGCGGCCGCTCTGCACCGGAATCGGCTGCACCCTGAGCGAGGCGGGCTAACGGGGGAAGCAGCACACACCAACGGCGTTCGCGAGCACGGCACAGAACCGCCCCGTGTGGGACCCTGTGAAACCGAGAGACCCATGGGGAGCCACCGGCCCCCACCCCGCTCCCGATAAATACCTCCCATCGCGATTTCCCGCTGGCGCTGGCACCGCTGCCCGGCGGTCCCATCAGAGGCCCACGCGGCGGCGGACAGCCCGGAACCTTCCGACGAGAGCAGGGCATCGAAAGCAGAGAGGAGCCGCTGGGCCGGGGACGGAGCCTGCGCCAGCGGTGACAGCGCTCTGCTCACGGCCACCGGCCCGCCCCGAGGGCGCCGGGCACCCCGCGGGTGCACAGACACGCTGGACTGGACGAACGCGTGAACGCACAGCCCGGCGGCCGCTCGGGGTCGGGAACAAGGACGGGGGAGGGGCGGGGAGGGCGGGAGAAGGTCCCAGGTGCCTGGAGCTGGTGCCGCGAGGGAGGGAGGACCAGCATCCCAGCCAGCTGCTGGCTGTGACCGTCCCCGCCCAGGTGACCGTCCCCGCCATTCCTCTCAGGGACCCGAGCCTGCCCCCCACACTCCGGGAAGCCAGGGCACGGCAGGAAAAAGGGGCGCCTGAGTGGGTATTTGGCGCAAAGTGGGACTGTGTCAGGAGCCAGCAGGGCAAAGCGGGTTACCCTGTCGCTTCCCGCCAGACACGCACCGATTATCCGCGGTGGCAGAGGACACGGTCCCTCTCGTGCTGCCTCCCTACGGGATCGCCAGCGCTGGCTTCACACCCGTCTAACAGACGACCTTGAAAGAGAGCTTCTAGCCCTCAGACCCCAGGGAAATACAGAGACCGGAAAGGAACACATTTCTTATGGAAAGCATGGGACTGCGCCCCGCTGGGCGCCCGGGCTGAATGCTGCCTCCTCAGACCACACTGCCCGACGGGGACGTGGGACCCTGTTTGCCAACAGCACCTCTAGAAATGCTGCCACTCAAAACACAAGTGACATTACTGACAATCGACCCATCCGACCCACAGAACAGCGGTTCCCACGGCCGCCCCCTCTCCGTGGGACCGCTTCTGGGCATTTCCTGTCACATGAACCCTCCGGCCGACGAGCTTGGCGATGGGAAGGTGTTCTAATATGACCTTTTCCCACTAGATTTTACAAATGTCAAATACGCCTTATCTAGTTTTGGCATTTCTGATAGAATTGCCAAGTACTTAATATACTTCTTCCAAGCCCAAAACCTCATTCTAAAACAAGGTTGAACAATCTACTATATAGAAAGACGTTTAAAATACAAAAAAAAAAAAAAAACAACAAATGTTCTATAAAATAGACCTTTTAGGAAACATGTAACTATTTACAGGCATTTGATTAAAAACGAAACCCTCATTATAAAGCTGGACAAATTCAATACTCCATTCTGCCCTGTTATGTCAGACAAGGAATCCGCTTTCCCGCCCACCCCCCTGGATCAATACGCCCTGAATAGCAATCGATGTGTGTTTTAATAACAACTCAGTGAAAAATGCTAACGATAATACGATAAGACGAGGCCATCTGATATTGTTTCTACCCGGCAGAATCATTTGCCTTCCACGGGACAGCACCTTACAAAGTGCCTGGGTCCAAAGGTGATACGTTTTGAGAGTGTAGGAACAACAGCAGCAAGAAAACCTATAACGAGAGATCATTGCTGTCACACACACACACACACACACACACACACACACACACGTCCTCACTATTTTAAAAAGGCTGTATTGACACATCTGTGTTCGCGGCAGTATCCACGCCCACCCCGGGGGCTAGAAGCGTGTAAAGGCGTGCCAGATTATGACAGCAGCTGCCGGGCACTGCCGACACGTGGTCTCCAGGCTCAGGAACGTGGGACGGCCCCCCACGCCGAACATCTGCCCTGCCCCCAGGGCCCACAATGACCCCGCTGAGCACTGCGGCTGGCAGCCCCTCCCCCCAAGGCGTTTTTATCTGATTCCGAAATCTGCCGGGTCAGAGCCACATCTACAAGATTCTGCTGGAGAAAGCCTGAGGCAGCCCCGGTCCCCGTCTGTGTGTGTGAATGGAGCCACGGTCCACCCGCAGTGGTGGATGAATGAGCCGTGTCATCTACCGGGCAGAACCCCCCAAGAATGGCCGCGCAGTGGTAACTGCAGTGGGAGAATTATTCGACAGCAATAACTCGGTTGCGAGAACTATTTGCGGCCAAACAAAAGTCTGCCCAGTGAAAGACACACGAAACGAACGGAGAGGAGGAGGCGGGCGTCTCTGGCAGAGGGGGAGCCCTGTCCTCCGAGTCCCTGTCCCCACGGACTGCCATCGAAAGGGTCCTGCGGCCACCGCCCCGGAAGGCCCTGGCGTAGCACCTGGCTTCCTGAAGGACTCTGCTCATCACTCGATGTTTTTCCCCGTCGTTGGCGTCTTCATTTAAATCGGTCCCACCGAAGATGATGCCGAAAGGGACGCCGTGGCCTGCGGAACGGGGGACGTCAGCGGGGCAGGCTGCGGCCTGGGGGACAGCTGCCCCTGCCAGGCCCTGCCTCGGCCCGCCCTGGCCCCGGCCCCACCCCGGCCCCACCCAGGCCCCAAACGCTGGTGCGGAAAGCAGAGTCCGCAGAGCACAGCCCCTGGCCCCCCCACCCCGGGGTCGTGCCGATGGTGGGGTCTCCCCCAACCCTCCTGAGTGGCGGGTTAGGGGTCCCAGAGACACCCGTGACACGGGAGGGACCACGTGAGACACTGCCCACCGTGGTCAGGACTCTGAACTGCTTTGTGTTTCAACAAAGAATCGTGTTGTCGGCCGAGCTCATCGTCCTGGGGGGCCGGGCACACCTGGACCCGTCGGGGTTCGTGACCGAACAGGGCTGTGCCAGACCCGGGTCCCTGCGTGCGACACGGTGACAGGCACAGCGCTGTCGGGAGGCAGACGCCACGAGTGTCTCTCCAGGGCGTGGGCAGTGCCACCGGCATGGCAAAGCGCAGAGGGCAGGAGAGCGGGGACCCGAAATATCCGGGGTGCCGCCCGTGCGAAGTGAGCAGGGACTGCGATGGGCATGTTTGCTCTAAGTGAACCCGTATGGACCGAGGGCGTGGGCTGGGGCGGGGCAGGGGGCGTGGTTCCCAATGGGGCGTGGTCACCGACAGGGGCGTGCCGCGGGGGCGTGGTCACTGGCGGGGGCGTGGTCACTGACGGGGCGTGGGCACAGGAGGGGGCGTGGTTTACAGCCGGGTGCGTAGTAGCTGACGGGGGCGTGGTCACTGACGGATCACGTAGACAGACGGGGGGCACATGGTCACAGATAGGGGCCCCGCTCATAGGCCCTGATGGGGGTTGTGGCCACTGACGGGGGCGGGGTCACCGACAGGGGCGTGGCGCGGAGCGTGGTCACTGGCGGGGCGTGGGCGCAGGCAGGGCGTGGTTTGTTGACAGGGGCGTGGCCACCGACGGGGCGTGGGCACGGATGGGAGGCGTGGTCGCCGACGGGGCGTGGTTTGTCGACTGGGGTGTGGTCACTGACGGCGGAGGCGGCGGAGCGTGATCGAAGATGAGCACCCCCACCCCCCGTGGGCCCCGACGGGGGCACGTGGGCATGGAGCTGCCCTGGCTTGGGCATGGGACATCTCATGAACAGGGGTGGGCGAGGCACCCATCAAATGGCACCTATTAAATGACGCCTCCATCAAACAAGACTCCCATCAAAGACTTCTAAAGGTCCACTGAACATTTTAAAACAGAGACGGGGGCCTGCAGACGCCCCCGGCCAGCTATAACTTGAGCTCCCGCTGGGGCTTCTCCAAGGGGCCCTCCCGTCTCCACGGAGATTCAATACTTCAGTGCAAACGGACCTAACTTTTCTTTGCTTAGCCTTGGAGTTGTTTTTGTCACGCCAATGATCAGATTCCTCCCTTTTTTCCTCTGGCAAGGTGGCCCTCACCTTGGACTGCCACTGCTAAGGATCCAGTGTGTGGCCAGCCAGCACAGTCACACAGACGGTACAGCCAGGCTGCTGGAAACAGCCCACGTGAACGCGGGTGAAAGCAGCGTGTCCGTTAAAGAGGTGTGTGCGTGTGTGTGTGTGCGTGTGTGTGTGTGCGTGTGTGGGCGCGCACACACACTCACGTAGGAAGAGTGACACAGGCTACTGTTAAGTGAAAAGTCAAGTGCGTGTTGGTTAACACGGTTTGTGTGTGTAAAAAAAGGCAACCCACATTTCCAGATGCACACAGCATGTGTGAAAGAGCACGCACACGTGCACACACGCACACACGTATGCACACGTGCACACACGTATGCACATGAACACACGGGCACACACGTATGCACATGCACACACGGGCACACATGCACACACTCACACATGCACACACACTCACTCACACACGCACACACAGCACGCACGCATGCACACCACTGTCCTGCCTCTGGAGAAGGGACCTGGGGGACCTCAGGGCTGAGTAAGGTAGGAACTGGGTTCACTCCAGGCCGTGCTGTGCTGTTCACACGTTTCTCACGGAACGGCCTCTTCCCCACGGCCACAGACAGAAAGAAGGGCCCAGCATAGGTGACGCGCGCCCTGCAGCGCTGAGCTGAGGTGACCGGTGTCAGCGTGGGGGGTGGTCCCTGGGCTAGCTCAGTCCGTGTGAGCTGGAACGGTAGTAACCTCTCGCCCTACGGCAGTGGGGATCGGCACCCCTGGTCCTCAGGCCGGACCCACACTGTCACCCTGGGCCTTGGGCTGGACCTACATCGTCACCCTGGTCCTTAGACCCACACTGTCACCCTGGTCCTTGGGCCTGGACTCAGACGAGTTACTCCCCCCAGCTCTCCTGAGTCCTGACCACAGATGTCGTGGCCTCCACAGCCCGTGAGACCGTCCCTTAGCCATCTCCTCCTCTGCGTCTGTCGTCCCCTTAGCTCTGTTTCCCAGGAGACCCTTCGCTGACGCGCCAGTGGACAGCGAGCCCCACGCTGAGAAACTGTGGCAGCTCTGTGGCGAGCCCGGCGACCGGTCCGGTCTCCCCGCTCACTCGCGGCGCCCCTTACACCGGCTTCCGCTGCCCAGTGCTCCCCCCAATCGCGAATCAGGGGAGTGAAACCCCACCTGGCCGCCCATCCTCGACCTTGTGAAAAGTCCCGTTTTAACTCCCGAAAGCAGTGCCCTGAGCCAGGACACGCACACGCGAACCGTCCAGACGCCGCCCGTCCACGCACTGTGAGGGCAGCTCCCACGTCGGCCCAGGCTGACTCGGGCGCTTACGCCAGCTGGGACAAGGGCCAGGGAGGGAAACCAGCCCCTCCCTCCACCCCGGGTCGAGGACAGGACGGTGCTGGCGGCGCCCCGCCCGCCCGGGGCGGGAAGGGGGTACCTCGCAGGAGCCGGCCCCCCCGGTAGAGGTGGAGGGCCAGCGCCGCCTCCACGCCCGTGGTCCGGATGAAGTCGGCCACGTCCGGCTGGCTGCCGAAGTCAGAGGCGTCTCTCAGGACACAGGTGTGGCCCGCGGCTTCCAGATGGTTCCTTTGGCAAAACAGAAAGGGAGAGAGAGGAAGGTCGGGGTGGGGACACGGAGGGCGGCTTCCGGAAAGATGACTTCCATCGGGACGTTCGCAACGGGTGCACGCTGCGGCGTCCCGCAGAGGCCACTGGCCTACGGCGCAGGGCCGGGCCCGTGGTCGGGGCCAAGGACCGCCCGCCCGTAGGCCGCAGACACCCGGGGCCGTGGCCGGGCCCGAGGCCAGCAGGAGCAGGGGCTGGGGCAGGGAGCGCTGGGGACTTGGGGGCACGGGGCGTGCGCTGCCATTTTCCAGTGGCATCTGCTCGAGCAGACAGCTGTGTCTTTACCGCCTCGACCCCACGCTCTCCTCCTGTCCCCTGACTGACGACGGGTGACCCCCGGGGTCTGTCCCCTGATGACAGATGACCCCCGGAGTCTGTGCCCTGACAACGAATGACACCCAGAGTTTGTCCGCTGACGATGGATGACACCCGGAGTTTGTTTCCAAGAGCCTGTCACTCTCCTCCCGCCCCCCCACCCCCATGTGCAGTTCTGGGACTAGGGGTTGCTTCCGCAGAGGCTCGGACCAGCCCTTCCTTCCTGGGCCGGAACGGGGGTGCATGCCGGGTTGGGAGGGGCTGGCGAGAAATACCCGGCGTGGGACGCAGACCCGAGAGCGATCAGGAGCCGAGTCCCCGGTGTCCACGCCCCTGGGCTGCGGCCCGAAGCCCGTGGCCCGTGGCCCGCCTCCAGACGCTTGACGGATAAGCCGCCCACCCCGCTCCCCGGTCCAGCCTGGCTTGGGCTGCGTTTTCAGTTACTCCCGGTTGAAAAGCTGTGACACCAGGACAGACAAGACAAGAGCCTTAGAGCTTCTATTAGTTCCCGTAAAATCTGCCTGCTGCGACAAGCTCTTTGTGAAGCCGCCACGGTCTCTGGCCCCAACCCTTACGTCCCCCTGGGCTCCTTCAGTGTATCTGTACGCCCCTGCTTGCTCCCGGGGCGGCGGGGGTGTGGGGGTAGCTTGCATCTTCTTCAGACGGTGGTGTGGCGCGTGGCGCTGCCGGGCTGAGCGCTCTCGGTGGCTCAGGGGCTGTGTGTCCGGGCCGGTGGCAGCGCTGTGGCCACTGGACGTAAATATCAGCTAAATATCTGCTCGGTGACAACCTCAGGGGCAAAAACTGGAACAGCCTGTTCCTCTCGGCGTGATGTGCAGCCACCATTTCCCGGGACCCTCTGGAGAAACACGGGAAGCTTGCGAAGTCGCCTGCGGGCTGTTTCCTCCGTGGTGGTGACCGCAGGCCGCAGGATGTTGCCGGCCGGTGGCTGGTGTGTGTGGCGTCCGGTGTGGACCGGGTCTATGTGTCCCCCCACCCCCCACGGCTGTTTGCTCCCGTTATCTAAAGGGCTTTCATCCAAACGAAGACACTTTTGCAGGCTGTGTGTGTCCCAGGCAGAGAAAGGAGCACGGCTGCCACCCCCGGGGACAAAGTCCAGCTCCGGGCGCTCGCCCGCCGGTCAGTTCTGGTGCCAGCACGCTCGTCCGCGGGTCACTCGGGGGCCGGGGGCTCTGATGCGGAAGCCCCTCACCCTTTCCTCACCTGCCGCCCTCCCGGGCATCGCCCTGTGCTCTCGGGAGCTCTGCAGACACAACTCCCAGCACCCAGGGGCCCGGCTAGGACCTGACTGTTTGGTTTAAGAACGGGACGCAAACCCTCTCCGGGAAACGGCCGGACAGTAGAGGGTCTCGGGGTCTGGGGCCCCTGCTGCGCTCAGCTCTGCACTGTGGCCAGGGAGGGGCCCCCCACCGCCCCACCGCCCGTGGACCTCACAGCCTCTGGCGGCCGCGGGCAGAAGTTTGTCTGGTCTCATTTAGAACGTTCTTTCCCGGTGTCTGAGGACGGGTCCTATTTGAGCATGACAGGAGGCGCCCGGTGCAGGGACGGGCACCCCCAGCACACCCTCACCGCGGCGAGTGTCCGAGTTTGCATTTATTGCATCCATTACTTGTGCAATGTACTTCTCCCCCACGCACAAAGGGAACTTTGATCTCCGGGCGCTTGGCCCTGTGTCGTAAGTCACCGGAGCTGCAGAGGTTGATTCTATATTGCAAACGAACGCCCCAAACCCACTTCCTGTGGGGGGTGTCAGGCCAGGATGGTAGGGTTTAGTGTCCAGCCTCAGGGGAGGGGCCTGAGGGTCGCCGCCCCCCACCCCCTGGACCCTAGTCTGACGGCCACACCTGGCAACCTTCTAGTTGAGCCAGGTGAGGTGACACAGTGGGGGACACGGACCTGTCCCAGCAAAGCACGCGTCCCTCAGGCGGTTGGCCAGGTCCTGAGGGAGACGAGAACGGTTACGGCGCTTAGTGGAGAACTCCGGACGGGAGATGCCTGGCGAGGTGTTTAACACGGTACCTGACAGCCCCGGGCAGAGCTCAAAGCCCACGGAACAGCTCCGCCCCCTACACGCGCACGCACACACACACGCACACACACGCTGTCCCCCTCCGGTCCCCTCCCCCGAGGATGCAAACATTTCCAGGAGAAGCGGATCGTCCTGGCCGCAGATAAAGGGCCACACCGACAATGGGACGCTGCCTCTCCAGTTTGGATCCTCAGATATTTTCTCCCAAAACACCGTCTCCCACGCTGTCCCCCACGCCTCTGAAGGTCGTCGGGACAGCAGAGGCGCAGGCCGAGGACACAGACCCCCAGACGCCCGAGATTGCCCCGTTCTTGGTCCCTCTGCGAGGCACAAAGCCATGGGGCTGCTCCGTCACTGCTGACACAGGCGACGTGCACCCCGGAGCCCACAAACCGGGGGGGGGGTCCCCAGCGGCCTGGCACCCGCCAACACTCAGCCTGAGCCAGGGGGCGCTTCGGGAGGCGCCTGTCCAGGAAAGCTGACGCCCCCCCGGGGCACAGCCCTCCCGCTGGGCTCACGGCTGGCCTGGCCCCGGAGAAGGGGACCCCGTTGCCTTAGCGAGAAATCCCGGCCCCCCAGGCAACAGGGCGTTGGCACATCTCCCCAAAGCTCCCCAGACCCGCTCTTCCCAAATCCATCAGCGAGAGGGCCCCTCTGCTGGGGAGGCCCTGAGCCCCCCTCCCCCCCGGCCAAGCATCGTCTCCCCGGGAAGAAAGCACATCAGGCGCCTCGCTGACCTGCGCTCGCTCCCGCGCCGGGCACCGCCCACGTTCGTCCGGAGCCTGCCAATCTCACTCCTGGACCGCGGGGTGCCCAGAGGCCCCGCGACCTCCGCCCCTGTCCTGCGCCAGCCTCCGCGCCGCCGCCGGACCGGCCTCTGACCCCAGAAACCAGGGGGCGTTTTGCGGTTTAATCCCGTTCCCGGCGCAAAAAGTCCTGGGCGATGCGCCCGCCGCGGGGCCGACGCCCCCGCGACCCGGTCCGGTCCGGTGCGGGCGCCGCTGGCGCTCCAGCTGGGTCAGCCCTCACCGCGGGGGCGTCCTGGGCCCTGGAGGGCGTTCAGCGGCACCCCTGGCCTCGACCCTCTGGATGCCACTCCCAGCGCGATGACCCAAAACGCCTCCGGACATCGGCGGGTGTCCCCTGCGGGGCAAACTCGCTCCTTCCTCCTCTGGACACGGCCACGGGGGCGCACGCTCCGCCCGCCACCTCGTCGTCCCCTACCGCCTGTGCCCGAGGGCCCCCCGCCCCCCCGTGCTGAGCCCTCCCCGCCCCGCCAGCGACCGTCCACAGCGCTAGGAACAGCTCCGGCTCCGCTGCGGGCACGCCGCGCACCGGGATGCCTTAGACACCGAGATGTACCAACTCACATCCCAGCCTGTGAGGCAGGCGCAGCCGGCCCTGCAAAGCCGCCGTGTCACCTGGCCGCGATCGTGGGGTCCCCGAGCAGGGGCGGGAAGGAAGCGGGAAGGAAGCCCCGCTCATCACTGCACGAGGCCTGAAAGGCCGGCCCCGCCCCTGGCCTGGGCAGCGTCCCCTGCCCTTACGTTCCGGGGCACCCTGCGTGACCCGGATGGATGCGGGTAGCACAACTTAGCATCGCGATGTTCGCATGCGGGGCCATCGCCGCCACAACCTCGAGTGTCCAAGAAGGGACCTGCTTCTTCTTTTAAAAAAAAAAATAAATCCAGTCCTGTGGAGCTCAGACCCCCTCCTCTGCTAGGCTGACGGGGACCCCAAACTTGTTCATTTGGGGGGCTCTCTCCCAGACCGCCCCATCACTGAATCGGGTGAGGGGGCTCCAGCAGGGACCGTTTGAGAAGAGCCTCTAGTTCCTGCTGCAGGCGGGAGACTGGCTCCAGGGTCTGTGTCACCGCAGGCACCTCGCTCCCCGCTCGGGACACCCAGAGTCACTGCTTCCGGGGACCCGGGCTTGGGCAGGACAGAGGTGTCTTCCGGCGACTTCTTCTCTGCCCTTTTTTTTTTTTTTTTTTGCTCCTGAGTCAAGGGAGGACAAACGCTGACTCTGAATAGCGCTCAGAGCACTGAGTGAGAACAGTCTTCCTTCTGCTCATGCACAGCCAGGAACTCAGCGTGCCCCCGCCCCCGCTCGCTGTCACCTTCTCCGTGGTGGATGTGGTGTGCCCGCCGGGTTCCCGCTAGGCCCCCGGGGCACACAGCGCCCGGGGGGCCTGCGGAGGAAATGGACCGGCTTAAGGGGAGCAGCTAAGGACACGACACAGTCGTTTTTCTGGTTTCCCGCTGAACCCGGCCGGGCCGGCGGGAGCTGAGGCCACGGGGACCGGGACCAGCCTCGGGTGGGCATGCTGTGGGCTTTGGAAGGTGCGGGCTCACGGGCGCAGTTCAGGGCGGGGGGCGAATTCTAAGCAACACCCTCCATCTCCGGTGTCCTGAGCTCGCACCGTCCCCACCGTGGGCACAGGCTCGGCCACACCTGCCACCTCTCCCTCCCACCTCATTCCAGCCCTGGTCCCCAAAGTCCCTGCATGCCGCCCTCCGGGACCTCTGAGTGTCCCCAGCTCGGAGAGCCCTCCGGGGGCCCGCAGCACCGGCCCCCATGGGACTCGGCCTCCTGTCTCTCCGTCCGTCCTGGCCACAGTGTCGCCCCCGCTGAGAGGGCTTGGTGACGGCAGAGAGCACAGCGCTGGGCCTCGCCGAGGGCGGCCACTGCACGAGACCTAAAACATCCCCGCACCCCAAAAACGCACCAGTAGAACCCCACTGTGAACTTCAGAAAACGCTGTAGCCTCACCCGTCATGTTCACGCAGGGTTTCGGGAGAACTAACATTTTTGAGCAGAAAGGGGCGTCACAGGGTCGGGGGGCCCCCCAAGCTCATCGTTAATGACGAGGAACCAGATCCACAGGGGACATTGAGAACTGTCCCGGACACAGCATCAGCGTCAGGCCCCAGCCAGCTCCCCGCTGCCGCCCTGCTCCCCGGGGGTTCACTTTCCAGAGAGGGGAAGGGAGGGAGTAAAGAGTCAGCCCAACACAGGCGGGGGCAGGACGAGGTAAGAAGCCATCTCTCAGAGGATGGGGGCGACAGGAACGGGGCGGGGGGAGGGCACCCCGCAGGCGGTGGGGGGTAAGGGGGGGGAGACTCCTTTGACTGGCAGGACCCAGGGCACGTGTACCGAGCAGACCCAAGGGACAGGGGACGATCCCCCCAGCCCCCAGCTGGGAGAGTCCCTCCTCACACCCAGGATTCTGTGCAAATGCCCCCCGAGCTGCAGGCCCCTCGGAGCGGCTGCCACAGCTGCACATGCGCACGAGCTCCCCTCGGCCCAGGGCATGTGTCACTGCAGAGATCAGAGATGCGCGCGTTTTCATTGTCTGCCCTGTCCCCGCTGAAAGGTAAGGGTCAGGAAGGCCCTGGCTCTTTTTTGTCGCTGCGTCCCAAACCCAGGGCGCTCAGGATACGCACACAGCAGCGGTGAGGACAGCCACGCGCATCCCGGCCCACCTGCTGGAGCCGGCGCGGTGGCCTGGGGACGCGGGGGGGGGGACCGTGCGCCGAGGGGCTAGGGGTCCGGGGCCGGGCTGGGGCCCCGCGCCGCTCCCCGCGCCCCTCCCTCTGCCCGTGCCCGCGCCCCTCCCCGCGCCCCTCTCCGCGCCGCTCTCCGCGCCGCGCTCGTGCCGGCCCCGCGCCCCTCCCGCGCCCCGCACCGCGCCGGCCCGTCCGTTTGGGCGCGCGGTTCCGGAGGCCGGCGCGGCGGGGCGGCCAGGCCGAGAGCCCGCGCCCACCGCCCCAGCCCCGGCCCCGCCGCGGTGCCGGGCGCCGCGCACCTACCGGACGCGCTGGGCGGTGACCGCGTTGCCCGTGTGCGGCCGCAGCACCGCCAGGAACAGGAGCCGCATGCCGCCGCCGTCGCCGCCCGGCCATCGACCGCCCCGCCGCCACCGGGCCGGGGGACAGGGGCGGGACGCAGACGGGGCGGCGGGCGGCGGGGCTGGGTCAGTCCCGCCCGCCGCTCCCGAGGCCGCGCCCGCGCCCGCAGGTTCCGGCGCCGGGGGTCCTGGCGCGTGCTGGGGCGGAGGGCGCCGCGGCGCGGGACGCCTCCCACGGGACGGACACCGGGGCCCCTCGGGTCCCTGCCTTGGGAAGCAGAGGAGACGCGGGCGGACTCCCAGGGGGTCCGGGGCTGGCCGCGGGGTCGCTCCCGGGGAATCCCGCGTGGCTGCGCGGCTGCTCCCGTGGGGACCAGCGGCGGCAGTGATTTCGGGACCCTCTCCCCAGGGACCACGGTGGCCACAGGTAACACGCGCGCGCGCACACACCCGCACCGGGGCCAGCGGTGGCCGCCGGTTGTTCCCACGGGGACCTGGGGGCAACCCTAAGGTGATTGCCGATCCCCCCACAGAAACCGGGGCGGCCAGTGTCACTCCCACGCGGACCAGCGGCAGGGGTTCTATTATTTCTTGGCAAGTGACAGCTCTGGAAGCATCAAGCCACCATTCCCGCGGACGACCTGCGCTAAGGAGCAGCTGCGCCCTAGAGCTGTGTTGTTACAAGGTAAACCGAGGCACCCTAAAATTGTCTGAGCAAAACCCGTTTCACTGGGGCAGCACCCCCTGCCCCCCCCTCCCCCCGGAGAGGTTCGGGGGCGGGGACAGGAGCGCGGGAGGGACTTTGCTACAGGGAGGGCGGGGGCAGAGCAAAGCCATTCCTGATTGGCTGCAGCTGAACGACCTGGCTGTGGGGCGTGCACGCTTATTTCCCAGGCTCCGGGTCCGCAGGGACCCAGGCTCCGCTCCTTCTCCTCCAGCCCCCTGGGGATTGGGCCTCGAGTCTCAAGATGGCTTCGAGGTGCAGCGCGACTGCCGGCGCTCCAGCCCTCAGCTCATGTTCCAGGCAGCAAGGAGGAAGCGCAAACCCCGCGCCCGAAGTGGTGCACTTCGTTGGAAGGGCTCCTCTTGGAGTGTCACGCGGCCCTCCTGGCCTTTAACTTTTTGGCGGCGGCGTGACCATTGTCCCCCAAGACGGCCGGGATGGGCGGTCCCTTCGCTGCCCTATATAGATGAGGAACCCCAGGGACTAGGACGCAGCAACCCACTAAAGAGGCCTTGTTTCAAAATGGCTGCGCGTCTGAGGGCAAGGCCTGGTCGCCCCAACTGCCTGCTCAGCCCTCGCCTCCTTTCTCCAGGGACAAAGCCCTGATTCCGGAAGGCCCTCAGCAGGGGCTCGTTGGGTTAAAATCACTGAATCTGCGCTGTCGTCAGATTTCATTCCCACGAGACCGCGTTCCCGGTCCTCAGCGGGAGCCAGTGTGGCAACAGGAGTTGCCAGGCTGAGATGTACTGTCATTTGATTTTTCTGGAATACACCTGTTCCATCCGCTAAGAGATAGATGGACATGACATGTCTTCTGGGGCCTGACACTTTCTCCATTCATTGCTTCCGTGTCCCCACTTGAAAAGCCAGAAAAACTACAAGCAGTATCATAGTTAATGATACTGTTCATTTTTGAGGAAGTCTTATGACTCGCCCAAGCAGGTGATATGAAAGGAGACAAAGACAAATATGTTAGTATGGGGAAATGTAGAAATAATTACAGGGCGGGGGTGGGGGTGGGGGGAGGGTGGTCGCCCAGAACAGGTTGGTTGCACGCCTCCGTGATTTCTCCCGATGCTCCTGGCGCACGGGTTTAAACGAGACGGAAAGCAAAGTCTGATTTCTCGCTGACCGCAGTGTCTGTTCACACGGCCTCGTAGCATCAGGGAAAATGAGACTTTATGAGCGCTGCGGGCAAAATGCCGTTAGAAGTGGCTCTGTGACAAAGTTCAACGTGTGGGACATCTTTTCTTGCCTTCGTGGCACTGAGTGAGGCGCTCGCCTCCTTGATTTCTGTCGTTCCCAGCTCTGCACCATCCTCCCTGGGGACCGAGAGATGCAAATGCTGTGTGCGCGCGCATGCGCACGTGTGCGTGCACGCGTCTATGTGTGCGCGTGCGCATGCGCACGTGTGTGCGCGCCTGTGTGTGCGCGCGCGCGTCTGTGTGCGCGCGCGCGCATGCGTGCGAGAGCGAGCGAGCATCACCTCCGCGCAAACATGCAGAACGGTGGTGGTTTAAATGCCCTGCTTCTGTTTCCTTTTCCTGGCTTTTATGGGCAGCACTTGAAAATGACCAAATACCAAAAAAAAAAAAAAGAAAAAAAGAAAAAAAAAAGCGGCCCGCCTGAAAGTGACTAGTTCCTTCTCGCGCCGCTTAAGGAGCAGGGGAAGTGTCCCAGACTGGGGGGCCTCCCCCTGGAGCTTCTGGAGCAAGCGGGCCTGGGGCGCCCACTGCCGTCTGGGCTGATGGGCAGGTGCCTCTTTCCAGCCCGAGGCCACGCAGCTGGCGGTTGCCATGGCTACCAACGCAACGGACGCGGTCCAGGTCCGTGCAGCGTGGCAGCTTTACTCCAGGGACGACGTCTGAACTGCTTCCAGGGACCAGCGGTCCTTTCCATGCGCCCGCGGCTGTTCTTTCACACTTTACCGCACCACCGGGCTGTTTAACACGCGCAGGCACGTCGTGGGCGCCGCACGGACCCCCGGCACCCCGAGGCAGCATTGTGAGTACTCCGGTTTCACGTGTTTCCAGACTTTACGACGGACAGTCGCGCTGACTGGGTGCTCACCCCGGGACTGGCAGCGCCCCAAGGGCTCTAGGTGTCCCGCCCCGCCCCCATCCCGGGTGGTGGTGGTGGTGGTGGGGGGACGCTGTCGTTCTCACCGCTCCGCGGACGGACAGACGGAGACGCCAGGGCCGTGTGGATCCGACTCTCGATGCTTCTTTGGCTCTGCTACACGAACACGGTAATTTTTGTTTTGGTTTGTCTGTTCCCATGTTCTTATAATTTGCCCCGTTTCACTTAATGATTGGGGCAGGCAAGATACTAACCGGGCCCCAAGGTTTCCGGCCCCGTTGGACACATTCTGTTGTTCAGCGAGACGCCCTTCCCGGCGCTGCTGCGAGGGGGCCCCACAGACGTGACTAAAACCCAAGCGGGCTGCCCTTAAGACAGGCAGCCTACGTGGGCTCAGTGATCTCAGGCCATCAGGGACTCGGGCTGGCTTTGGGGATGCTGGAGGCTATGTGGCAAGGGACACCGGCGGGATCGAGGGGCTGAGAGCAGCACACAGCCGATGGCCACTGGGAAATGGCGCCTCAGTCCCCCATCTCAAAGAACGAGAGCCTGCCACAGCCCACCGAGCTGGAGGGGACTCCAGGTGAGCCCCTGGCCCGCACGTACCTTGACTCCAGCTTTGTGGGCCCCTGAGCTGAGAACTGGGTCAGCCACGCAGAGTGTGACCTGTGTGCTAAGGTACAGGTGTTGTGTGGTTGTGGTGACTTGTTGCACACCGACAGAAAATTAACACAGTGATTTAACAGACCAGGATGCCACCTCGGAATGCTGCTCCAAGGGCATCTGAGTAACTACACAGCAGTCTAGCGCATGCGAACACTAGCGAGCAGTTTGTCAATACCTTCTGACAGTGGGTCTTTGCCATTTGCAATACTGTTACTATTTTAATCGACACTGTAACCAACATTCTATAGCTAAGTTCCCAGTTCATCAATACCTTCTGACTGTGCTGCCCTTTGCAATATTGTTGCTATTTTAATCAACACTGTAACGAACATTCTATAGCTAAGTTCCCAGTTCATCAATACCTTCTGACTGTGCTGCCCTTTGCAATATTGTTGCTATTTTAATCGACATTGTAACGAACATTCTATAGCTAAGTCTCCGCGCCCATTCTCAGAGTCCCCGGGGGGTGGAGCTGCACGCAGCGCAGGCGAAAGTGGCTTTCACACAAGTGGCCAATCGTCCTCTAGAAGAGTTGCATGTTTATTTTCTTTCTATTGATCCTTTCCGAGTGGTCGAAAAAGCACGCCCCCTCCTTGAGGTTCTAGTCGCATATTCCAACACAATGTATGGAATAACCCAGTCTTTTCTCCGCGGATTGGAAAGGCCTTTGTCGTCACCTGCTGAATTATTTCACGCGTGGGCTTCATCTCCACTGATCTTTCCTGTGAGGCCTGATCTGACAATCGAACACACTTATCATTGCCATGGTCCCTTTATGGCTGCAGTACAGATGGCAGGCATCACCACAGTGGCAGTTCAGACAGGAGGTTAGGTGTGGTCCCGAGATGCTCACTAACATCCGCACTTCTTACACGAGCAGAAAGCAGAAGTTCACTTCTTTAGCTCACGCCTCCCTCTCCTCCCCCCCGCCTTTGCATTGGGGAACCCCGACTCTTCCAGACGCCTTGTGGATTTTTTAAAACGCAGGAGGGAAAGAACCCAAGAAGGAGAGGTTGCTACCCGCAAGGGTCAAATCAAATGACAGCGTGAAAAATGTCAAGGCCAAACCCACCTTCCCGGCCCCACGTTCTCACATCCTCTGTAAGACTGAAACAGAGTCATCCCGGGCTGAAGTCACTCGGGCGAAGGCGGGTTCGTGCGGCTCTGTTTGGGGCTTGAGAATGTCAGGCCTGGTTCCATGCCGTTGGCTGGCTCTGTTCTTGGTTCTCGTGTTTTCTGCTTCTACCCAGGTTATCTGCAGCGGGAGAGAGCTGTCGCAACAGGGGCCCTTTGAAATAAATACAACTGATGACGGCTCCCTAGGCCCCAAGAGAGTCAAAAGCTCGATGACGCGGCCTGTGACTCTGACACAGCTGACGACCGGTGCCATGGTCTGACACCCAGGGATGAGCTGGCCCAACACAGAGCCTCTGCAAGGGTCTGGGGCCCCGAAGAGCAGGAGCGCGGGCTGGGAGTGCCGACACTGAGCTGTCACAACGTGTGGGCGTGTTCGAAGGTCATCTGCCGGCTGAGTGGTGACTGACAGGTGGCGCGGAGAGCCCACGATGGCTTCCGTGGCCCAGCGTTTTGAGGAAGCTGAAACTGAGCAAGCAGATGGCGCAGACGAGAAACGGGAAGCCAGAAGTGTCTGCAAAAAGTCAGAGCAGCCTGGCAGCCCCCGAGGCGTCCTCGGCCTGTGACGACGCTTCCTGAATCCACGCCACTGGGTGGCATCGTGTCTGGGCTCTGCACTGAACCAGGCACAGGGGACCGAGAGGTGACGGAAGCGGAGGGACCGAGCACCTCGGAGCAAAGTCTGCATTTTCGAGTCCAGGCCACAGCCGGGGTGTCGCGGCCAGGCCCCCCCTCCCCTGGGGCCACCCACAAACTACCCATCGCCTCGGGTAGTAATGCCATCGCCCCTCAGGGCGGTTATGGCATTAGTCACATGATCACTTTTAGGACAAGCACATCCACTCAAGTGTCAGAGGCAACCTACAGCACCGGCCAGCTGCGCAGTCCCCGGGGCTTGGTGCGGGGGCTGCGTCGTCACTGACTAGGCCCAGGCAGGGACCTCGAAGGGCGGGCTGCCGCACCTCCGTTCCACCTTCCGTCTTCCCGCTCTGTGATTGTGGCTTTGGCTACAAACACGAGAACCCAACGCAGTGGCTTAAACCACATAAGATAGGTTACCTTTTATCACCCGATGCCAACCTGGTTCTTTCCGGAACCACCCACAAAGGTGGCTTCGTGCTAAACGTGTCCGTCTCGTGATTGTGACAGAGCTGCCAGCCGTGGTCGGGGCTACGGTCCTGCGACTTTGTGCCCAGTCTGGAAGTGGGCCCCTGGCCCCGAGTCTGACCGATCCAGTCCCTGTCACGCGTCTCCTCCTGGGCCCCGGGTGGATTTCCCGTCCCCAGTGGCTACTCTGGATTCCTGAGCTAGTCACAGTGAAGGGGCGGGAGAGACAGCACCGGTTCTGACTAGTCGGATCCAGAAATGATGACGGTCCTTCCTTCCAAGACACGTGGGGGACTGGTGGGGCCGGGGAGGGGGGCGGACGCAGAGACACACACACCTGAGTGGGATCAAGATTCTGTTTGGAAAGAGAAAGAGGGAGCGGACGCCGGACAAGTGACCAATGGTGCCCACTGCCTGCCAGCACGCGCAGCGTTGTCCACTAGAAGCTTCTGCGGGGGTGGCGTGAGGGCCAGCATGGAAGCCTCGTCAGTCATGTGCGGCTCCCGAGCACCTGAAATATGGCCGGTGTGACTGAGGGACAGAACTTCTCATTTTATTAAACCTGATCTAATTTAAGTTCGTACAGCCACAGGTGGCCAGTGGCTGCGGCGCTGGACGGTGCAGACAGAAGATGACTCCTCTACCGTGCGAACAAGACAGCAGAGAGAGGGAGGATGCAGGAGAGCCAGGACGTGTGAGCGTCATCCCTGTCCCCCGGCGCTGGGTAACCAACCTCCCCAGCACTGCTGGTTTAGCACAGCCACTGCTTCGTCCACACTTCTGCGATCTGGGTCGAGGCCCAGGGGGCGGGTTTTCTGTTCACCTGGCCGGCAGGTGGGCTGGGATGCTCATGCAATGGGCCCCTCTCCGGTAGCTGACTCTCCATCAGCACGTGACCTCTCTAGCACGGTAGTTAGATTTCTTCCATGGTGGCTCAGGGCTCTCAAAGGCACAGAAGTGGAAGCTGCCCGACCTTCTTAAGGCTTCAGCCCAGCCCCGGCCCAGGGCCACTGCTGCCCCATTCTCTTCACCCCGCAGGTCCCACGCCCGGCCTCGGGGGCACTGCAATAATGAGGAATAAAGGCTCACCCATCAGAGGCCTGGCTCAAGCTGGTCAGCAGTGTTCCAGGCGGCCACAAGTCCCTCAGCTGCCAGAGTTCTCATTTAGTTTTTAAATAGCAGCAGGGCATCCGAATTTATACGTGAAAACTTCCAATGCCTGTTAGCTCACCTTTGTGGGGCAACAGCTTCACTGAGACGTAATTCGCATACATACAGTTTGTCCGTTTCGTGTTCGATCTGATCTGTGGAACAGTCACAAGGCTGTGCAATCCATTTTAGTGCATTTCCACCGCTGCAGACAGCAAGCCCAGAGCCTTCAGCTGTCACTCCCTGTGCTCCCCTCCCCCAGCGCCCAGCAAACGACCACCAGTCTGCACTCTGTCTCGGCAGAACCGCATTTCGTAGACGTGGAATCCGAGATACGTGGTCTGGCTTGCTTCTTCTTCTTTTTTTCCAAATACTTTGCCTCCTGGGTTTGTTTTGCAACCTCAGGCGATCAGAGACTGCCGTGCCCAAGGGACCCGCTGTGGGCTGGGACCACCCACTCAAAACTCATTAGAGATCCTGAACTCCTTGTTTCCCACCACCCCCTTCTCACTAAGCTGTACGCTTCTTAACTGAGACACTCCAACTGAGCTCCTTTGCTGTCATCCAGAATGGCACATCTCTAACGGGCAGAGCTGCAGCACTCAGTTGTCACACAGGTGACACCGAATGGCCTTCCACGCCACGTTCAAGGCTAATGTTATTCTGCACCTGGCCTGGGGGTCAGCCCTGTCTGTCTTAGGACACGCGCAGGTCCTGTCTCATCTATCGGCTGAAGCGTGGGCGAGCACTGGACTCGGGGGTGAGTTTAAGCCTTCGTTGAAATCTGAGTCCCAGTGCCTGCGAGACCTGTGTGCTCCTGGACAGGAGTCTTGGAGGGTTTGCTTTCTCCATCAGCGAGATCAGGGTACAAATGTACACCGTAGAACGTCATTAGCAGCTTAAAGAAAAAAATTAAGTGAACAGAAGATGGAAGATGTTATTTCGGCACCATTTATTACAATTCAACAAGTATTCATTCGTTCATTTATTCAGTTAATTCCACCTATGTTTGTCATCGGCAGGTACTGTGCCAGATTCCAAAAATACAGCAGCGGACAAAATGAAGTCTAGGACCGCCCAGCTTTGAAGGTAGACATTAGTTTCACGAAATAAATAATTTAAATTCTGACGGCTACTGTGTGAAAAAGAAGTACAGGGTGCTCTAATGACATATAAAAAGGGGGTCTGATCTAACCTGGATCAGGAAGGTGACATGTGAGCTGGTAACTGAGATGGTTAGCACGGATGGCAGGGGAGTGGGGAGGCCCCACTGCGGCTTCGGCTGTGCTTTCCTTTGACGCCTGCCTGCTGGGCGCCAGCGCCGCGCTAGGCCATCAGTGTAGGTGCGAGGAAAATTAAAAAATTAGTACGTGCTGCTTCCAGCATTTCCGGAAGGGCTACTTGCCCACACGGCCTAGCGGCACGCCCACTTCCCACGTGATCGGGCCAGCCTTGTCTCAGCAGGAGGTGAGGATGAAGGAAGAGATGGCCTCGCACTGAATCCCTGCGGCCCTGCTGGGGGCTGGTTCTGGAGGGCACTCTTCCACTCGGCCACGTGCCAGGCACTGTCGTAGGTCCCGGGGGCCACGGTGACGAACGAGAAACCAAAGAGCCTGCCCCCATGGAGCTTACACCTGTGGGGCCAGGGACAGGCTGGGAGGACGAAGGAATAAAAAACAAACAAAAAAAAAAGCGGGTTACTACGGAGAAACTAAGACGGTGACGGGACAGGGCGGGGAGGGCAAGCAAGGCTCCTACGGAATCAACCAGGAAACGGGCCCCGAGCCTGGTCTCTAGGGCTGCGGTTCTCCCTGGGACCCCCTGGGAATGTCTGGAGGCGGTTCTGGTTGTCACACCTGGGGAGCTGGGGTGGAACCGGAGCTAGAGGCGAGCAGAGGCCAGGGACGAGCCTGGCCGGCTCGCGACGCACATCCCAGGGGCACGTGTGCCCACGTGGGGCGGTGCGCAGGCGGAGCCCCAAGGCCCTGTGGGCGATCCGGGTGTCGCTGGCGAGGGCTGGGACCGCGGGGTGCCCGCTGAAGGCTCGCCGTGTCCGTGGACACGCCTCCGCCCCGCCGCCCCACCGCCCCACCGCCGGCGGAAGCGGGGCCGCCGCCGCCGCCGCCGCGGCCGGCTTCCGGCTTCCGGGGTAAGGACGGAAGTTCCCGGTGGGCTGTGCGGCGACGAGCTCGGCCAATGGGGACGCCCGAGGGGCGGGCCTCGCGAGACGCGCGCGGCGGCGGCGGCGGCGGCGGCGGCGGCGGGGCGGGCAGAGCCGCGGATCCGGCGGGCGGGCGGGCGCATGGAGGCCGCGGGCGGGCGCGCGGAGGAGCGGGCGCCGCTGCTGGGCGCGCGGCCTGCGGCGTTCGCGGGCCGGCGCGCGGCGTGCGCCGCGGTGCTGCTGACGGAGCTGCTGGAGCGCGCCGCCTTCTACGGCGTCACCGCCAACCTGGTGCTGTTCCTGAACGGCGCGCCGTTCAACTGGGAGGGCGCGCAGGCCAGCCAGGCGCTGCTGCTCTTCATGGGCCTCACCTACCTGGTGTCGCCGTTCGGCGGCTGGCTGGCCGACGCGCGCCTCGGCCGCGCGCGCGCCATCCTGCTCAGCCTGGCGCTCTACCTGCTCGGCATGCTGGCGCTGCCGCTGCTGGCCGCGCCCGCCACGCGCGCCGCGCTCTGCGGGGCCCCGCACCCCGCGCGCGACCGCAACTGCTCGGCGCCGCCCTGCCCCGACGCGCCCGCGCGCTACTGCGCGCCCGCCGTGCTCGGCGCGCTCGCCGTCGTGGGCCTGGGCGTGGGCGCGCTCAAGGCCAACATCACGCCCTTCGGCGCCGACCAGGTGAGCGCGCGGGGGCGGGGCCGGGGCCGGGGGCGCGGACGGCGGAAGGCTGTGATAGGTCCCCGGGGGGGGAGCGGTCCTCGGGGGCGGGGACACAGATGAAGGGCGGGGTGGGTAGCACTGCAAATTAGAGGGGCCTCCTTTCCCTACAGGGGCCGTCAGAGTGGAGGCCCGCAGCTTTCCGAAAGGGGGCATCGCAAGTGCAAAGGTCCTGGGGCCGCAGAGGGAGGCGCATCTTGCTATTGTGGCTACAGTAGCAATCATGTTGCAATTCGTAAATGTGTCAAATCACCGCTTGTACCCCCGTACACTCACACGAGGTTATGTGTCCAGTACGTGTATTTTTTAAAGCGGGAAGAAAAGCTATCCGTAGGCAGGGCCCAGGTCCTGTGCGGGCTTGGTAAAGGGTTTGAGGTCCGTTTTGAGTTTAGTAGGAAGCCTTTATGGATTTTCAGCAGGGAGTCAGTCATATGATCTGATTTATGCTTGTGAAAGAGTCAGCCTCCCGTAGCCCGCGGGCTTGGCAGCTGCGGCCTGCCAGCCAAATCTGGGCTACTTCCTGTTTTTGGAGCTGAGAACACAAATGGGACTTTGCTTTTTAAATGGTAGAAGGGGGGGGAAAATGAATATTTTGCAACAAGCGACAATGATGTGAAATTTATGTTTCAGTCTCCATAAATGACATGTTATTGGGATGTGGCCCTGTCATCCTTGTCTACGTGTGGGCTACGCTATGGCTGCTGAACTTGTGACAGACCGAGTGGGCTCAAAACCTAAAATATTTATACCCCCTTTAGAAAAAGTTTATGCACATCTGGTGAGGGACCAGGGTGTATGGGAAGTGATGACGGCGGGGTACCAGGTAGGAGTTCGTGACCCCAGCCAGGTGAGAGAGAGAGGCTTGGACGGGCGTGGGGGCGGGCGTGCCGTGAAGCGGGCGGATTGGGGGTAAGTTATGCAGGTGGCGTGGGTAGGAGTTGGTGATGGTCACAGGGAGGATGACGCCTTGGTTTTGCGCTAGGTAACATTGTGGTTGCGGACACGTGCCAGGGGCTGACAACACGAGGCCCTTTGCTGAGCACTTTGCCCGCCCGCCCTCTGCCGGGACCACCCCCGTTTCACAGACGGGGGTTAGAGGCTTGAGAAAGCGTATCACTTGCTCAGAGTGACACGACGAGTACACGACCCTGCCCTTTGAGCTGGGCTTCAGCCATGCCTGTGTGACACTGCCATTACAGTACGGTGACACCTTACAGTGACGTTGAATTAACAGTCGCCTGGTGGACGGAATGCTTCATCCTCCGCACCATGGTATGTGCGTTTCGCACTTGACCTCATTTGAACCTCGCTCGAATCTCGTCACACCCCTTTCTCGAGACCGGGAAGCGGGCGTAGTCAGAGACGGTTGTCCCGTCGTGGTGAGCGGTCCAGTGGGGGACCGGGGCCGTGTCTGGGTGTGATTTCTTATCTGCACTTCACCTGTTGCCCCAGGACGAGGTGGGGGCACAGCAGGAGGCACAGCTGGTCTGCATCGCGAAAGGCCAGACCCGTGACAGACGGAAACAGTGTTGGTCTCCCGCCCCCTGCTGTGCTGAGCGCCCCTCTCCTAGGGCCCGCTGGGTCACCCAGCGGTGCGCCCGCTGTACCTGTCCCTGTCTTAGCAGAAACGGGCTTCGAGGGTGTGCCCCTCGCAGGGCCACGCAGCAAGCCAGCGGGGTGCTGGGTTGGGACCCGGGCAGTCTGACTTCACCGTGTGTGCCTTCTAGTAGACGACGGATGAGCAACTTGTGGCATTTCCCAAAAGAACAGTGGGTCCGGCAGAGGTGGTCTGGAACGCACGACCACGTGCTCTGTTCTGATGCGTGATGAAGGGGAGGCATTAAAAAAAAGGAATGTGTTCCTTTCTGCAAGACAGCTGGCCTCGTCTCCTCCACTGTTTCTCATGCTGGCATGAGAAGCGGGCCCACCCCACATTCCAGAGGGTTCGGCTTGACAGCTGGGTGCAGTGTGTGCCCTGTGATCGGATCCCGGGTGTTTTTAAGACACTTTTTGAGGGACATTTGGGATCATTTGATTGTCAGCTTATGAGAGAGAGTTGTGTAGGTTTTTCCAGCGTGACGATGGTGTCACGACCGTGTAGAAAACGGCCTTATTTTGAGGAGGGAGATTCATGCTGAAATCTTGGGAGCAAAATATGATATTGCTGCAACGTATTTTCAACTTATTTTAAATAGGGCAACAAAGCCTAAAAGTGCGTTTCTTCTTAGAGAAAAGTGCTACGGACCTAAGAGGACAGCATAGAAGTGTTTATCTTGCTAGTCTTCCAACCTCTGTCAGTTCAAAGCGGTTTTTTGTTTGTTTGTTGTTGTTTAAGGCAAGGCAACCCTTGGCTGACCTCACAGATTGCAAGGACCTTGTCAGCTGACAATCTCTTATTTTTTATTTTTTAAGCCTACAGCACCTGGTCTTCCTAGGGGGTCTCCCGTCCGGGTACTAACCAGGCCAGACCCTGCTTAGCTTCCGAGGTCAGACGGGATCGGGCGTGTTCAGGGCGTCGTAGACTCGAAGTGTTTTTAAGTTGACAGTGAAGGAGATGTCCATGAGCCGACGTGTGGATGAGGCAGAGCGGTGGACCCGTGTCATGGCTAGCCGTAGGAAGGCGGGGTACGGGGCACGCAGTGGCCTGGAGGAGTGGGACACAGGGCACCGAGCAAGATGCCTGCGCTGAAGGCCACAGGGTGCATTCCTACCGACACCAGCTCTCCAGGATGGGCGAGCCACACGGATGACCTGTGGGCCAGCCTCGGGGGGCCTGGGTGGGGGTACAGGGGGCCGCCACACAGAGCACCTGGCGTCTCGGTGGTGTGGGTGGCAGTGACGGTCCGTGTGGGTGGTGGTGACAGTGTGGATGGTGGCGGTGCCCACACGACTGAACAGACGGGGAAGCACCAGGTGTGCGCTGCAGGGCTGGCTCTCTGGTGTGTGAGTGACGCCTCGTTATCACAAGGAGAAGGGCACTCGGTGCCGTGTGCTGGCCATGTGGGGAGGGCGTGAAGCCCGTCGGGCCAGACCCTCTGTCATCCCCCGGCCCTTCTTATCTGTATCTTGCTGCTCACGTCCTCGTCCCCACTGTTGTCCTCGTCCCCACTGCCGGGCCTCCAGGAAGCACTCTGAGTGGGAGGTGGCTGGGTCGGCCCGTGGGAGCTGAGCGCGGGGTTCCGTGGCGGGGGTTCTGGGTGTCCCCAGGGCGACACTCCCCCAGAGGTCACGCTCGTCCTTCACGGATGGACCGAGGAGCTGAAATGCAGGCCTGATAGGAGACAGACTTCTGTTGCCAACGAAGAGGAAACGATACTTTCTTTCTAGAGGAGAAACACCCCTCCCCTGCGTTTTAAGGAACTTTCCAGAGAAGCTGCTGTCGCCCCACTGTCTGTGACTCTGGGCCTTCTGGACTTCGCTGAGCTGGCTGCAGCCCCTCTGGAGCAGTCATGTGGGAGCGTGTCACCCTGGGCGTGGGGCGGGGGCGATGACGTGATGTGACTGGTATGAAGTGACAGCCCTGGCTCCCCAGCCCGCTCGCCAGCCCAGGGCGCCGAGGCATGTGGTTTGCGGTCCCTGGGAGCCAGCTGCCCGTCTGTTACCAAAGCGTCACTGGCCTGTGGTTGTTCAGGGCCTTGCGTGCCAGCTCAGGCTCCGAGGTGACTGCCGGTGAATGACGCTTGGCGGGGTGAGGGGGGTGGCCCAGGGGCGAGGCCGAGTGCAGCCCAGAGCCTGGGCCGGGCCTCCGCTCCGTCCCCTGCGGGGGGCGGGGGGGCAATGTGGCCCCCCGACAGCGTGCAGTCACGTAGGACTCAGATTTGGAGTTTGGGGTGGCAGTGCCACATAATCATTCCAGCGTCTCATCTCCAGCCCCGTGAGACACAGAGGTTAAAGCCGCGTGTCGGGTGACACGGCTGCTCACGAGGAGCTTTCTTGTGTGTCGTCCCTGAGACCCCTCGCTGGCCGCTTGGCAGAGCGTCGGCTGTGTGCCCGGGGGTCAGGGCCGTCACCGGAGCCGCAGCTGTCCGGCTCTTCAGCAGCGGCTGTGTGCGGCCGGGGCAGCCGGGTCTGGGAAATGGGCCTGGCCGAGGGGAGCGCGTCTCGCGGCGTCTGTGCAGCTGTGCCCGCCCGGGGGCTGCGGGGCGCCTGCGCCCGGGGCCGAGCCAGCAGGCCGCCTGCGGAGGGCCTGCTCCAGAACCGCCTGTCCCCTGGGGGCCCGCGTGTGTCCAGGTTCGGGAGCGGGGCTTTCGGAGTGTCCCAGGGACCCCGTCCTGTCACAGTGTGACCCGAGCGTGCCGATGGCCTTTGATGCCGAAACGGCACGTGGCCTTGGCGTCGGTGTGTCACTCCCTCTGTGCCCCGCGGGGCTGTGACCCCCGGGGACTGATCAGACGGCAGACTCCCGGGCCCGGCCCCGCGGGGGTAGGTCCGGGACGTGGGCCTGTGGCCCTGCTCCTTTAAGGGACATCCCGGCGTTCCCCACGGGCAGTGTTCTGAGACCCGCTCCCGGATTTGCTGGACTGGAGCCTGAGAGCGGGCGCCCAGCGGGGGGGGGGGGCGTGGGGCGCGGGGAGCGGGTAGGAGTTGGGGTGCTTGCTGGTCGGGGGCCCCTGGGGGTGTCTGCACGGCGCCCTGTGCCGCATCGCCTGAGAGGGCGGGGACCCGCGCACCGGGCCGTGCGAGGCGTGCGGACGCCCCGTCTCCGCCTCGGGCGTCACCAGGCCCCTGTCCCCTTGCAGGTGAGGGACCGGGGCGCGGAGGCCACACGGAGGTTCTTCAACTGGTTCTACTGGAGCATCAACCTGGGGGCCATCGTGTCGCTGGGCGGCATCGCCTACGTGCAGCAGAACGTGGGCTTTGTGCCCGGCTACGCCGTCCCCACGGCCCTCATCGGCCTGGCCTTCCTCCTCTTCCTCGCCGGCCAGAGCGTCTTCGTCAGCAAGCCGCCCGACGGCAGCGCCTTCACCGACGTGTTCAGGATACTGGCGTATTCGTGCCGCCCCCAGAAGCGAGGCGGGGACCACGGCGGCAGCGGGTGAGTGTGGAGGCCGTCCGTCCCGCGGGGGGTGGTGGGCCAGCTCCGTCCCCGCGCTGAACCAGCCGCTTCCGTCTCGTGCTTGTGCGTGCAGGGCGCCGGGCTCGCTCACGCTCGCCGTGCGGCTGCATGTGGCTGTCCTGTGCGCTGCCAGTGTCGTTGCTGGAGACGGAGGGCGGAGGGCAGAGGGCAGAGGGCAGGCCGTGTAGGCTCCCCGATCCGCTTCCTGCCGTTTGGGCCGGAATCCGGCAGCTGTGCCGTGGCCGCTGCTGCGTGGACAGAGAGTTGCTGCCTCACCCTTGGGGCCCCGCAGCCCGGGGCCGGGGCGGCTCAGGCCCCGGGCGCAGCATTGGCGTCGGCCATGCTGGCAGGGGTGCGTGGGGCAGGGTTTTGAGGTGCGGGCTGGGCAGCGCCATCGCCCCATTAGCGTGCACCTCCTGGCCTTAGCAGTGACAGTCCCGTGATGCGGGGTTTCACCGCCGAAAGCCCTGCAGCCCCGGGCGGAGCGTCAGGGACGGTCATGGTTGGTCACAGACGGCCACACTCAGCCACGGTCAGCCACGCTCAGCCACGCTGCAGGCAGAGCCGCGGAGCCGAGTTCCGAGCTCGGCCCGAGAAGGACCCTCAGAGCTCATTTCTGTCGACACCGGAGTGTAACTCAGCTCCAGTGAAACGCGTCCCTCGGCTGCACCGTGCTGGGGGGTGGGACCGAGCTGTCCACAGCGCCGCCACAGAGCGGTCGGGGTCTGGACTGTGTCCATCGGCCCTGGCAGCCCCTGGCGCCGGTGTGGCCCACCCTGCGGGGACCCTGTCAGGGGCACGAGGCCTGGCGTCTGGGGCCCTGCGGGCCCTCTCCGGGCGGTGGGAAGGGTCTCGCGTCAGGGCGTCTGAGGCCCCGGGGGGCCAATGTGTGCCGAGCCCCCTGCCGGAAGCCTGGCCCCGGCTGCAGCCTGGGCGGCTGACCGTGGCAAGGACGCTGCTCCCCAGACGGCCGTCTCCGGGGCCAAGGGGCGGACGGCAGTGCCCGCTGTCCCCGCGCCCGGCCCTGCACGTGGCCCGCGGCGGCTCTCCCGGTGTGGGCTTCTCCGCTGGGGCACCCCGGGGCGTGGGCCCGGGGCAGCTGCGTCCCTTTGTCTCCGTGCTGCTTGTCTGTGTCCCGTCATTTGTGACCGCGGCTCCGTGTGGGACCCCTGTGTGTGGCAGAGTGACACACTGACAACGCGTGTGAGCCAGGCAGTTTTAGAGGCACATCCGCCCGGCAGCTTTAAAATACGTTAATGCAACAGCAAAAGGAACGTCACCGAGAGCCCGTGTGAATAGTTCTCTGTGGGCGCACGGGCTTGTTGTGAGACATTCAAAGGTGCTCACAAAGGCAGGCGTGCAGGGTGACGTAGCGGCTGCTGGTGGCACTTGTGTGAGATGTACGAGGACTTTAAATTCCCCTGGGCCCCCCAAAACTGAAACACGGATGTTTTCTAACGAAAGCATTCATAAGACCTGTGGAATTTCACTTTGAGTGTATTTTTCTCATCATTTTCCCCTAACGGATGAAGGTGCGTTGGGATACGGATCGTATTTTTTATCTTTTCGAGTATTCCCAGCGTCTGGTTAAAATGGCACCGGTGCTCAGTAAAGATTCGTTGAACTGAATTTAGTTTTTCTGTCCAAAATCTGGCCGAATTGTTAAGTTTTCCAGGTTACTCTGGAGGTTTGGACTAAAAATGTCAACATCATAGGACAAAAGTGATTTAGAATGGCAGTAACTCAGCGGAATGAGGCAGCAGCTTACAGACTGGACGGCAGACAGCTGCCTCTCTATCGGAGTCCCGGGTTGGCATCGAGCTTAAACATTGATGACGTGCTGGGATCTGTGGCTTTGGAGAGTAGCGTGCAGATGAGAACAGCACATGTTTTTTGTTCTGCCCCGAGGCCCTGAGAGCATGTTTCTGCCCCAGAGCGCTGGGCAAGACCTAGAGAGACCTTGGAGCCCGCGCTGGGGCCTGGCACTTAGAAGCCGTGACGCCGGGGCCCCAAGGCGCGAGGCCCCGGGAGCGGGTGCCCGGGGCGGGAGCAGCGGGCCTCGGGCCCTCAGCCAGCACCAGGCCCCAGCTGTGGCTGTGCCACCTCGGGCCACGCCTGCCTCTCTGGGCAGGCAGCGAGCCCTCACAGGGTGTGGCCTTGCTGTCTCAGGCCACCGTCCTCATCTGAGCACCTTATGTTCCTCCCCTCTCAGCTCTTCCTGAGGTCAGGAGGTGACAGCCCCTTGCCAGATCAGAGCCAGCTCAGTCACAGCAGTGCCGGCCTTTTAAACGCGCCCGTGTAGCTGTGTGACCCGCAGCGTGGGTGCTGGCTGCGCAGCGGTGACACTTGAGAAGTCCCCCAAGCAAACAGCCACGCAGAGAGTACAGTGTCCCTCCCAGTGGGCGCCGGCCTCGCGGGCACCATGGGCCACCATAGGGCTGGCCGCACCACGCCTGCGGTGGCCTGCAGGGCCCTTCTGTGCTGTCCCGTGTCTGCCGTGTTGGGGGTGGCTGGGTCGCTCTGGCGTGTGCAGTCAGCAGGGGACGGGGCGGTGAAGCAAAGTCGGGACAGCAAGCTGCTTTCCTGCTCCCAGATTAATTTGTGACCAAATAATTGATTTCCAGGGGTGGAAGAAAACTAATTCCTTCATTTTATCTCCCAAAGTGAAGGCAGTGGAGTCTCTCAGCCACCTTCTAAACACAGTCTGTTTGGTTCATGTAAGATGTCTCACGGAGGGCCCTTCGCAGAGGACACGGTGGAGGACGTGAGCGCGCTCGTCAAGATCATCCCCGTGTTCTTGGCTCTGGTTCCTTACTGGACCGTGTACTTCCAGGTGGGTGGGGCCGGGGGGCCCGCTTCCCGCCCCTGCCCCCGGCCGTCCCTGTCCCTCCCAGCCCCCGGCCGTCCCTGGTGTCCTCCCACCAGCCCCTCGGGTCTGGGAGTCTCGTTGGTAGCTGCGGATGCGTTTTTGCTGATCTAAGTGTTTTGAGATGTTTTTCAACGAAGCCGGCGGTGGGTGGGCCGCGGCGTGTCCAGGCCCCACGCGCGTTCGTTCTCGTCTGGATAAACCTTGTTTTTCTAAGTCGACCTCCAGACGCGCCTGTGCTGGTCCGTGACGGGCTTGTCCCTTCCCACACGGTGCCTGTGCGCGTTGGCCACGGGGGGGGGGGGGCGGGCTGCGCGTTGGGGGCGGGCTGCCCACGGCTGACGCCGCCACCTCTCGCCCCCAGATGCAGACCACGTACGTGCTGCAGAGTCTCCATCTGAAGATCCCAGCGATCTCCAGCATCACGACCACCCCGCACACGGTGAGGACGAGTG
Organism: Macroglossus sobrinus; assembly: GCA_004027375.1. Taxonomy (NCBI): domain Eukaryota; kingdom Metazoa; phylum Chordata; class Mammalia; order Chiroptera; family Pteropodidae; genus Macroglossus; species Macroglossus sobrinus. The sequence goes on from PVKZ01005217.1 coordinate 44,934, forward strand.
CGTCGTCCCCTCGGGGCTCCCGTGGCAGGTGGCCCCGGACCCTCAGGGTGGCGCTCAGCACGAGCCGAAGGCCTTCTGCGGAGGGGGCCGTACGTCAGGGGCCGTTTCCCGTCGGCCGGGCTGTTTACGGGCTCGGCTGACGGGCGTCAGTGGGACCGTGGTAAACGCGAAGCACAGGGGAACGCACAGCCCGGTCTGAGGGTCTGAGCCCCGCGCCCGGCCGCAGCCGCGTCCCCGGCGGCTCTGCCTGTGGACGTGAGCCTCGGGGAGGGGGACCCGGCCGCGGAGCGTCCCCCCGGCCGTGCCGCGGGACGTGAGCGGTGTCCGTGCGTCTGCCCGCAGTTCCCGGCCGCCTGGCTGACCCTGTTCGACGCGGTGCTCATCCTGCTGCTGGTCCCGTTGAAGGACAAGCTGGTGGACCCCGTGCTGCGGCGGCGCGGGCTGCTGCCCACCTCCCTGAAGAGGATCGCCGTGGGCATGTTCTTCGTCATGTGCTCCGCCTTCGCGGCAGGTGGGGCCCCGGGGCCGGACGGCGTCACCCCGGGGCGGGCGGGCCGTGGTCTGGAGCCGTCACGGTGGACGCTCTGGGGAGTGACGGGCTGAGGCAGAGGACGCGCGTCCTCGCCCTGCGGGCCGAGCAGACGGGTCCGTGAGCCCCGGGTGCAGGGGTCTCAGACGTGCCCCCCCCCCCCCGCCTGGGCTCTGAGCGGCGGGTCTGCCCGTCGGCTGCCGTGTGCCCGAGCCCTCTGCACGCGTGTGTGCCGCTCCGCGGGCGTGCCCGGGAGGAAGGCGTCATCGCCCTGTCGCCGAGGAGGAGGGTCACGAGCTCCCGCCTGAGCGTGGCGCTGCGGGGGTAGTGGCCTGTCGGCACTGGCCCCCCGAGCCCCGAGCCCCCGAGCCCGCGGGCGCTGGAGCAGCTGCGCCTTGCAGCGGGAGAGGAAGTCCTCGCTGGACCCGGCCGGGGAGCAGCGCCCAGCCCTGCAGGGAGGCCCGACGCCCCTAGCCCCCGCCCGCCCACACCCCGCCCGCCGCGCAGGCACCGACAGGGTGCTTAATGGGTGGGAGGGACGCGTCCCCGGGCTTCAGACGCCTGTACCCCAGACCAGGAGGCTTTGGAGGGCAGCGGGTTTCCTGCTGACAGCCGGGTGGCAGCGTGGGGTCGTGCTGGGGCGGGCTCGGCCGTGTGCTCTGTCGTCCCCTTCCCCCAGCCCCTGGCTCCCGGCCGGGGACGCGGCGGCCCTGGTGCAGGCGTGTCGGGCGGCGTCGAGACGGCGTCCGTCTGTCCGTCTCCTCCCTGAGCCCCCCCGGGGCTCTCCTGCGGCCTGGCAGCCCCCCTTCCTGGCCTGGGGAGCCCTCCGCACCACCTGCTGGGGTCCCCAGGGGGTCCGGGCCCTGGCTCCTTGGTCACGGGTCGTCTGGGACCCCGTGAGGCTCGAGGGCGTCCGGCGGTGTCTGCGCCACGTGCGTGGGGGTCAGCCGCACCCCGTGCCTGGCGAAGGCCCGCGGTCCCACCGGGAGGGAGAGGGGCAGGGAGACGCCCGGGGACCCCACCCCGGGCTGGCGGCCCACGCGGGACCCGCGTCGGGGCTGGTGGCCGCGCAGCTGACACCCCGCACCTCAGTTCCGTGCGGATTGTCTCTTCTCTGGAGTCGCTTAAGCCCTTTCTAAAAACGTGCCCAGTGACCCGTCCGCTGAGCTTCAGAAACGGGTGGGGATAAGGATAGTCCTTAAATGCGTCTCTGGCTCCCTTCCTCACTCCTGGCTCCACGTGTGCGCTCACGGACGCGCCGGAGCGTGTCTTCCCGCGGCCGTCCCGCTCTCGCGTTCGTCGGCTTGACCCTTCCTGTGTTTTCCACGTGGAGAATCAACCGTGCTTTTCTCTGTTACCCGTGGGGTTGTGGTTCTCTCTGTCATTTCCCGAGCTGACTTCTTCGTCCCTTCTGCTGCTCTCTCCCGCTCAGCGGCGAGAGCCCCGAGTGGCGCGCCGGCGTCGGTCGCCACACTCTGCCCCGCTCCCGAGGGCTTCGGCCTGCGCCGCCCCTCGTCGTCCCGGGGACCCTGGGGCGGGTTTCAGTTCTCTGCACCCGGAGTGAGCGCAGGTGACATCTCCGCTGGGCAGCGCTGTGCGGAGCCGCCCCGTCTCGGCCATGGCTCCGGCCCCCGCGGGGGGGACTTCGGTGCGTCCTCGTGCTGTCCCTGCCTTAGCTGTGTTCGTGGCGGCGCCGAGCTGCGGAGCCTGCGGGTCCAGGCCCGGCCGGCCCGGCGGGTGGGGGCAGGGGCCCATGCGCCCGTCATTCGGGGCGGGGTGTGGGGGGCCCCGGGGGGACCCTTGGGGTGGGGTGCAGGTGGTCCTGGGGGGAGCCTGGGGGGCCCTCGGGGCAGGGTGCGGGGGGCCCGGTCTGTGAGGCGCGTTCGAGCAGCTCCCGTGGCAGACACGGGTCTCGCCGGAGCTGCGGGCATCGCTTGGAAGCGCCTGCTGACTGCCCTGCGTCCCAGGGATCCTGGAGAGCAAGCGGCTGGACCTCGTCAAGGTGAAGACCATCAACCAGACCATCGGGGGCGTCGTGTACGTGGCTGCCGACCTGCCCGTGTGGTGGCAGGTCCCGCAGTACGTGCTCATCGGCGTCAGCGAGATCTTCGCCAGCATCGCAGGTGAGGGCGGGGGGCTCGGGCTCGGGGCGGGGCTCGTCACCACGACGGACGCCGTGCTGTTTTCTTACGCGTCCGCCTGTGGGGGACAGGAGGCTAGGGCTCTGTGCTCCCTGGTGGCACTTGGGGTTCAGAGTCCGGAGGGGCAGGTCAGCAGTGACGCCGGCTGAGGCCGTCCCTGGCCGCGGACAGCTTCCCCAGAGCGTCTCACCGCCGCCTTCAGGGGCCCCGGGTGGGAGAAGGGGGCGCCCACGGGGCGGTCCCTCCCGGCCCTGGCGCGTCCTGTGCAGGCTGCGGCCCCCAGCCTGGGGTCAGTGATAGTGACGGTCACAGCGCGGGGCGCTGGCCCGGACTCACGAGGAAGCGGGGCGCCTGCCCCGCAGCTGCCCCGCGGCCGTCGTGTAAAGCTCGTCGCCTTCGACGCGCTCACGCCCCCCGCCCCCTGCCCCCCGCAGGGCTGGAGTTCGCCTACGCGGCCGCGCCCAAGTCCATGCAGAGCGCCGTCATGGGCCTCTTCTTCTTCTTCTCCGGCGCTGGCTCCTTCGTGGGCTCGGGGCTGCTGGCGCTGGTGTCCCTCAAGGCCATCGGCTGGATGAGCAGCCACACGGACTTCGGTAAGGCCGGTGCGGGGGGGGGACCCGGGGCTGGTGCAGGGGGCTGCGCGCGGCCGGTGCGCGCTCGGCGGTGGGCGCCCCGAGGGCCGCCTGCGGACTCCTGCCCGCGGACACGGGCTACGGCTGCGCCTGCCGGCAGGTGCCACAGCCCTCAGATATCCGACGGACAGACGCCCGCAGCTGACGGCCATCGCTGTGGGCCCCTCCTCGCCCTGCTGTGTCCTTGCAGGACCTTTCAGTTTTTTGCGATTTAAACTATTGTCCTGGAGCCGTCAGAGTGGGCGTCAGGGCTGACACCAGCAGGTGGCATCTTGGGCGCGATAGAATCACACGCAAAAGACGCGCTTGCTGCTTCCCCGCGTGGCGTGTCCTGCCCCACGTGGCGACGGTGAAGCTGCCGAGCACGTCCAGTTGGGACGTGATGTGGGGACGTCAGCCCTGCCCTCGGCCCAATCGTAAACACACGACACCCTGAAAATAGCAGGGGGGACACCCCTGTCTGACGTGGGCGTCTGCTGCCGAGAACGCAGAAGGGCGTTGGTTTCACTTTCCCCAAATTTACCAAAAAATACTGAAAAGACTGCCAGCCGCCTCCTGCGGCCAGCTGGTCCGAGGTGGACACGTGCCCATGTGCCACACTGACCCTCGTCCCCTCAGCCTCGGCCGCTCCCTAAGCCGCCCACTTGTCCGCGGATGTGGGAGGGAGTGGGTGTCGCCACACCCTCTGCGGGGAGCCTCGGGGGCGCGCCCTCACCTTAGGGGACAGGTGGCGCCCGCGGGGGGTGGCGGGGTCACTGCGGGGGCTGCAGCCTCGGCCCGCAGGTGCACGGCTGGCCGCCCGCAGCTCCCACGCCGTCTCTCCTGCAGGCAACATCAACGGCTGCCACCTGAACTACTACTTCTTCCTGCTGGCCGCCATCCAGGGCGCCACGCTGCTGCTCTTCCTCGTCGTGGCCGTGAAGTACGAGCGCCAGCGCGCCCGGCCCCGCGGGGCGCCCGCCGGCCGGAGGGCCTGAGCGCCCAGCCCGCCGGGGCCGGGCCGTCGGCTGCCCCCGCCCGCGTGGCCTGGGCTGGCCGCCCCGCCTCCGCCACCCGGAGGCACGAGGCGGCGCCTCCCGGGGCTGCGCTGGGCCCTCCTGGGGCTGGCCCCTCTGTGACAGGACCCACAGGGGACACGGCCGAGTCTCGCGGGGCGCACAGCTTGTCGGCATCCTAGCGTTCTGAACAGTTCTTACGTTTCTCCCCCACACTCCGTGCGCCCGCCTTTTCCCTGTTGGATGAGCACGTGTCGCTTGCAGGGAAGGTGGGTTGTTGAGATGAGCGTGGCCGCCCCGGTTTACGGGGGGGGGCACGCTGCTGGCCTCCCGCGTTGGCCGCGCAGCGTGCCGCTGCCAGGGGCTCGGGGCGCAGGGCGGGGGGGACACTCACCTGCTGGGAGGACATTCACCTGCTGGGAGGACAGGGCTCGTGAGCAGAGCCGGTGTGACGAGGGACGCTGGGAAGTGGTAAACGGCCTGCAGCCATCTGGCTGGTCACCAGCTCCTGTATCGTTGTTCTACACGTCCGAGGGGCTCCAGCTCTGTTAAATAAACTGTTCTCTGTCTGTCGCCGTCCCTGGTGTGGCTGTCGTGAGGACCGTCTGCACCGCGCATGGGGCAGTCGGACGCCGTCCCTCCCAACTCCTGACCCCCCTGCGCTTAGCCACGGCCACGGTCACTGGTTTTGAGGTGGACGACGTCTTCCTCCTCCTGGAGCCTCCAAGGGACTCGCTCACTCCCCACGGGGCCCAAAGCCCAGCACGTCCCAGCCCCAGGCCCGTCCCGGGGGCTTTCCCTTGCCCGGGCACACGATCGGGGGGTGTCCGGTGTGGGGTCACACGCGGGGGTCATGTGGGCAGCCCCCAGAGAAGGGCTGACCCTGCCTCCCCCGTCCCCCTGGAGGTTCTCATGTCCCTGTGGGGCCCATGCAGACGGGGGGGGGGGACGCCTCCGTCCCAGGTGCTCCCCCCGTCCCTGCACCGTGGAGGTGCTTTGCTTGCCCCGGGCACAGTCCCCTCGGTGGCCCAATGACGCCACAGTGATCAGCTTGGAAGAATGAGTCACCCCCAGGGCACCCCTGGTTTGAGGGAACAAGGCCCCCCGCATGCAGCTGGGGCGGAGCGTGGCGCTCGGCCCTGCCCCGGACGTGGTGGCCCCTGGCCCTCGCTGCTGGACTCTGCGTACGGGCCGTGAGCCCTCCCTCCACTGCCTGTCTGTCACAGATCACAGCTTAGAGCAGTGCTGAGGTGACCCCTTCACCCCCCCAGGTGCCCCGAAACCTGTGGCTGCCTCCTCGCTGTCTCCACGTGGTGGGAGAGGCAGGGGGTGGCGGCGGGGGGGTCAGCTAGCTCTTACAAGGGCATTAAATGCCAGCGTGGGGTCCCCACCCTCAGGACCTCACTGGGACCTCGTGCCTCCTTCCAAAGACCCATCTCCAGATACCATCACGTGGGGAGTCGGGACTTCAACGTGTGAACTCGGGGAGCGGACACGTATTCAGTGGGCCACGCCCCATGAGCCCCCTTTTCACACCCCGATCTCCAGGACTGTAGTGAGTGTGTTTTGTCCTAAGAACCCGGGATTTTGGTAAAATGCTACCGCATCAGCAGCAAACAAACAGGCCAGGTGTTTAACCATCTTCACATTTTGCTTTTTGAAGATACAGAAATAAGTGACTGTCCCCAACACTGACGTAGCTTAATGCTCGCCCGATCCTTTAAGTTTGGGGACTAGGGGACCCACTCCAGCTCTCCCGTTGACAGGCATGGAGCTGCCCTCCCCACCAGGGCTGAGAGTAGGTGCAAACTGCGGGAAGGGGGGGGGGTGCCCCAAACCTCAGTAATCGTGATATTTTAACACCCTGACTTACAACTCTGAATGAATGTGAAAAACCCACGATGAACAAAATAGCATCGTAACCAAAGGCGGGTCTGTGCCTGCCGTGGTGAGACTGGCCCTCCCCCACCCCCCTCCCTGCCCTGCGTGCGGCCACGCGCTCGTCCCCCGCCCCCAGGTGGTGACGTTCACGGCGCCATCAAAGCCCAGCTGATGCGCTGAAGCTGCTGAGCGGGGTCTGTCCCTGCGACGCGGCCACCAGCCTGCAGCGGGCGTGGCTGCCCGGGGACTCTCGTCCCCGGAGCCGAGGGGACCGGACGCTTCGGGGACGTGGCGGGGGGGGGGGGCTCCAAGGGGACTTAGCTGCCACTTCAAGTGGAAGCTGGACCCAGGCTCGAGAGCCCCAGACGGGCCCCCTGGGCACGGCCCTCCGGGGCCCAGGTATTCCACAGACACGAACCAAAGCACAGGGCGCGGCCGTGTGCTCACAGCCTGGACACCCCGTTACGTGCCACAGGAGCGGGGAAGTCAGGGGTCACAGATCAGAGGTCACGCCCGCCTGTCCCTTGTATCATTCGTTCACTCAGCAAATCCCCCCCGTCCACCTGCTGTGCGTGAGCCGCTTTGACCTGGGGTCACTGGCGGACAATCAGTGAACACGTGGGCGAACGCTGACATGCGGACAGCGGGGGGCGGGTGATGGCGCCGACAAGGGAAGACCCTGGCTAGTGCCCCCTCCCCGCGCTGGGCAGCGGGAGCCGCCGCGTGTCTTGTTCGTCCTGCCACCTCGTGGCTGAAGAACAGAACTGCAGGCCATTAAAACAATCGCTCGGGAAGTTTTGTGACGGCCTCTGACGGCAAACTTCGGTGGTTCCAGGGTCCACGCCAGACTCTAAGAGACACACACGTCCCGGACAGAGAGTGCTCAGCGGAGTGAGGGCAGCCGGCGGTCCTGTAGCGTAAGCGTCGGGGCTGGTGAGGGACAGACCCCGGAGGTTCCCGCCCCAGAACGCGTGATGGTTACGTCACGTTACGGCGGCGGCAGTCAGGGCCCAAGGCGGACGTGTGGATGACGCCCGTGCACCCCAACTTTCCGTATCAACGCCCGTGCACCCCAACTTTCCGTATCAATGCCCGTGTACCCCCCAGCTTCCCAGATCAAGGCCCGTGCACCCCAACTTCCCGATTCAATGCCCGTGCACCCCAGCTTCCCAGATCAATGCCCGTGTACCCCCAGCTCCCCGGATCAATGCCCATGTACCCCAACTTCCCGAATCAAGGCCCGTGCACCCCAGCTTCCCAGATCAACGCCCGTGTACCCCCAGCTCCCCGGATCAACACCCATGCACCCCCAACTTCCCGATTCAACACCCATGTACTCCAACTTCCCAGATCAACGCCCATGCACCCGCAGCTTCCCAGATCAACGCCCATGCACCCCCAGCTCCCCGGATCAACGCCCATGCACCCCCAGCTTCCCGGGTCAACGTTCATGCACCCCAACTTCCTGAATCAACGCCCGTGCACCCCCAGCTCCCCGAATCAACTCCCGTGCACCCCGAGCTCCCCAGTCAGCGCCAGTGCACTTTTAACTTACGCAGTAATGCAGATCAATTATGATTCAATTACAAATGAATTTAGAAAGGAAATTTTGCGCAGAGAAGATAAAAAGAGAGTCTGCTAAAGACGTTTGTGTGGAGCCTGGTCACGGGTCGTTTTCCTGAAGTCTCTCAGGGGTACAGCCAGCCGGACGATGGGGCACGGCTCAGGTGTGTCACTCGCGTCTGTCTGGTGCTGAGCGGGTCCCCAGGCATCCCACCCCGGGGTCCGGAGAACCCCAGGCAGACGCTGGGGGCGCCCTCGCTGCCCAGCGGGGCCGGGCGCTGAGAAGTGGGGAGCTACATCCGGACACTGGGTGCGTCTAGCTGTGGAGAGTCCTGGACGGGCGTCTTGGGCGTCTGGGGCCCGAGGGGACGCCCCACGAGAAGGAGCAGGGCGCCAGTCGCAGGCGTGGAGCGGACAGACACCTGCTGTGTGTGGGACATGCCGGGGGAGGGCGCACGGTGTCCCCGGCGTCCGCGGCATTGGGCACCCACCTCTGTCAGCACCTGGGCCAGCCCGGAGTGCGTTTAAAAAGTCACCCCCTGGGCCAGGGTCCTGGGGCCGCCGTGACAAGTCACTGCACACACTGTGGCTTCAGCGCAGTGGGGGACTCGCCCCTCATGCTCCTGGAGCGGGGTGGGGGGCAGGCGCCCTCCGCAGGCCGGCTCCCTCTGCTCCCCCCGCCCTTCCTGCGTGCTCCGGAGCTGGGCACGCGGCCCCCCCCCCCCGTCACCGCCGTCTCCACCCCAGTCATCCTCGGCCCCTTCTGTGTGTCCCTGGGATTCGGGGCCACCCGGGATGATCTCATCTCCGTCCTCGTCTCCGTCCCCTCTGCAAAGACCCTGCTCTGACCGAGGCCACCCTCGCAGATGCCGGGGGCGAGCGACGGGGACACGTCTCCTCTGGGGAGCTGGGGGGCGGCGGGGGAGGGAGGAACGCGGTGAAACCACAGGTGACCCCGGTGCAGGTCAAGGAGGATTGGGGTCAGTTTCCCCGTTTCCCTGAAGGACGATGGGGCTCAGCTGTGCGCCCGGGTCCACGTGAAACCAACCCGGCACATAGTAGGCTGTTTCCTGCAAGTACCTGAAGTGTCTAAGTGCAGCCCCCACCCTCGGCCCGGGCCCGGCGTCCGGCGTCCCTGCAGGGAGGGCATGTCTGCCAGGGTACAGAAGGCCCTCGTCCCTCCTATAACGATCCCACCTCATCCTGACCGCCTCTCCCTTAGGTCCAGAACGTTCTCCGTCCCCCCCTTCCCCTCCACGGAGGAATCGGCACGTCTCTGCGTGCTGACGGGGCCCCTGGCAGGCGGCCACTGCTGGGGCGTGTGGCTGGGACCACCCCTTCCCCGTGACCATTTCCCGGACACTCAGTCACCCTCCATTGGTCCCCTGAGCCGGTGGCTGCCGGGGCCGAGCCCCAGGCGGATGCAAAACTCAGCCCGAGTCCCACGTCCCCCAGCCCCGCCCGGCGAGGACACTGACACACAGACAAGGAAGTGTCGCCGCTCGCGCACTTAAGTTAAAGGCCGCGAGGCCCGCGGACCCCTGACCCGGCCGCGAGCCGCACACTCGGACAGACGCCGTCACAGGCTGGCCGCCAAGAGTGGCCAGAGAGGAAGGTTTAGGGGGTTTGAGCCTTAAAAACGTCCAGCGGGACCCACCTGACACGCTTCCCCCGGGCGCCTCCTCCGTCCGTGTCAGCCGGAGCCCAGCCCCACGCGGGTGCAGCGGGGCCCTGGGGCCCGGGGCCTGGGGCCTGGGGCCTGGCGCCGCCTCCCGGGCCTCCTGGTTCCGGTCCGAGCCCCGCCCCGCGTGCCCGTGTGAGAACCCGCCCGGCTCCCTGGGCGGTTCGTGGAGGACAAGACGGGGAGACGGGGGGACGGGGAGACAGGGAGCCGTGCTCTGTCGTGCAGGACGCAGCATCCCTGGCCGCGCCCAGGGCCTGAGCGTCTGCCGTCCCGGGGGGGCCCTTTCCGAGGACAGACTCACCATGGGGCCACGACTGTGAGGGGTGTGCGCGTGTGTGCATGTGTGTGCATACGTGTGCACAAACCAGCTACGTTGCAGCCTCGGGGACACGGCCTCCGGGGACTCATTCCCGGGACAGCTGAGCTCGCCGAGGCTCCACCTGGACGAGTCACTCCAGAGTCTCAGCTGCCAATCATGACGCCCACACACACCACTAAGTGCACTTTGACCTCGAGTACGGAGGAAGAGGGAATCCAAGCATAAAACGCAACAAGGACGTTACTCCCCAAAGCACCGACGGAGTCGGATCCGGTCTCTTTTATGAACGTCTTACACCGCACACGGGCTGCTTTCAAAACCGGGAAGATCATTTAAACGTCCTGCTTATCACGCATCCTCCCGAAACAGGACACAGCCGTGAGAACACGATGTGCTCCGTTAAAACTAACGCGACCGAGGGGCCCGCGAGGTGAGGTCCTCATTGTTATTTCCGGGGAGAGGGGCCCGAGGGCTGTTTCCCTCATTTATTTCTTCAGCTCTTCTTCCTTTTCAGATTTTGGGCAATAAACCTGAATTGCTTTTTTCGGTCCGTTTCATTACATTTTTTTATGAACACGGGAAAATATTCGAAAAGCTTGTATTCGTGCAATAACAGCCCGTAGTCCTTGGAGACACGAGTGTGGGTTTGCGTCCCGGCGCTGCCCCCTCCCGGCCGTGACCTTGAGCAGACCCACGCCCCGTCAGAGACGTGCTTTTGTGGCCTGTGAAAAACACGTAAACGGAGCCGCTTAGCGGCGGAGCCGGAGTGGCCACTCCAGGGACCAGGCTATGGTCCAGCGCGTGCACCTGCGGCCGGCACGGCACAGCGGCCCCGGACGGGGCCCGCCACCTGTGTGAGGGGACAACGGGAAAGCACGCGTGACACGGGAAAGCATGTGTGACACGGGAAAGCACTGTGACATGGGAAAGCACACACGACACGGGAAAGCATGTGTGACACGGGAAAGCACGTGTGACACGGGAAAGCATGTGACATGATAAAGCACACATGACACGGGAAAGCACACGTGACGTGGGAAAGCACACACAACATGGGAACACACGTGACACGGGAAAGCACATGTGACACGAGAACACATGCGACACGGGAAAGCACGTGTGACACGAGAACACACGCGACACGGGAAAGCACGTGACACAGGAAAGCACGTGTGGCGCGGGACCGGTGCCTGCAGGACGAGAACCCAGCGCGGCTGAGCGCGGGCGTGGCCGCGTTGCGTTGTCCGCGTTGCGTGTCTGCACCTGTGGCAGCGCCCCCTTCCAGGGACGTCCTCGTCCCCTCCCTCCCCCGCGGACGGCCCGCCGGTGTCTCCCCATCGCAGCGCCGTCCGGGACGCGCCTCCCCGACAGCTGCTCTCTGACCTCACCTCAGCGTCGTTGTTTTTACGTCCCCGTCCCCCCCCCCCCCCGCCACGGGGGGTGTCGCCAGCTGTCCTGGGGACGGCTGTGCTCGCGTCGGAGGACCCCGGCGTCCACGCATCGCACTGTCTCCGCATCGGGGATCCCTCCGGACCCGCCGTGAAAGCCAGAGGAGGGGACCAGGAAGCGTCGGCCGAGCCGACGGCGCGTTTCTTCCGAAGGCCGAGCGTCTGGAGCGGGAGGAAGTCGGGATGCGACGGAATAAGCAACACCCCACACGCCTCGGACGCGTCAAGCCACGGAAAGCGTTTTAATGACGATGGCGCCACAGGTATGAATAAACACGCCCTCCTCTCCTTCTGCGCTATGTGCTGGAAACATCTCTTTTCAGGGGTCTGGCTAAGGGCACGGGGCTTCGAGCACCCTGTCTTAGCTGCCGGTTTTCGTGATTAAAAATGATAAACACGAGGTGTGTCCTCAGGATCTGAGAGCCGGGCGCCTCGCGGCACGCGCTGTGGGCGCCCCCGTCCCCGTCCCCCTGGCGCGGTCTCCCCATCACAGACGCTTCGCAGTGTGCGGGCTGCCGTGAAAGATGGTCGACTGACGATCTAACGTAGATCGTCACCGATTCCGCTTGTGCAGTGCAGCCCGCCCAGCGGCCGGGAGGAAACTCTGAACTCCCCCGCGGGTTGTACCTCTGTTCATCTCTGGTGACGGTATGTGTCCGCCAGAGCCGCCCCGCGAGGCTGGCACCCGTTCCCCCCGGAAACACTGTCCGTCCTGTGGCTTTGTCCCGAGTGCGTTGGTGTCGTTGGTGGTGGTGGTGGTGGCAGCGATGGTCAAGGCAGCTACCCCCGCCCCCCAACTCCCACCTCCAGAGAAGGCCCTGTAATTGTAAAAGCTCAGCCAGCATCGACCACGCCGGAGGGACACAGAACAGCATCGGACGTACATTTGAAGAAGGAATCAGCTGATGTCGCGTCTAAAATCTCATCTAATGAACAGGAAATACAATCCGTGTTTAATTTCGGAAAAATATACCATTTTGTCTTTGGAAATGAACATTCAATAGGAATCACGTGGAAGGCTAGGACAGAAAAGGGGAAAAAAAAAACACCGAGAAAAAAAGGAAATACAGACAAGGAGGGAAGAAAAAAGATTATCGAGCGAGGATTTAAAAACCCTCGGGCGTCTGCCAAGGGGCGGCCGGAGCTCAGGCCCGGTCCCTGCCACCCCCGCGGGGACAGCCAGCCGCAGGCGGTGCCCGGGAACGGGGACATCGCACGCAGATGGCGACGGCGACGTCCCTTTGTGGGCGCTCTGTGCTCCTCCGTCAGAAATATTAACGGCTGATTCTTTCTGTCGCTTTTTATTTGTCTTTTTGCATTTTTTAACAAATAATTTTTGGTAGCTCGTCTGCGTCATCTCCCGACTCGTAAAATGACCTCCGGGACGCGGCCTGGCACTGCTCAGCGCCTGTCAGCCCGGCTCGCAGTCTGGCCGCTAAAAACCTCTGATTACAAAAAACGTCCCTTCCCGGCGTCAGAACGGCCGCGTGGGCTCTGCGGGGCCCTGGAGCCCCCCATCCCGCCCGCCCAGGGCCCCTGAGCGCACGCCCGGGGGCTGAGTGGGGGCCGGGGTCTACACGCCGTCCCGGAACGTGTCCAGGTAGGTTCTGAGCCCCTTGGGGGTGGCCGCGTCCGGGCCCCGGCACACCCACGTGATGTCCTCGTCCTGGCCGCCGGGGTCGGGGCACCCAGGGGGGCGGCCGTCATCGGCGGGGACGGCGGTGAAGGCGGCGAACTTCACCGTCTTCCTGCGGGAGGCGGGCGAGCCCCCAGGCTCCCGCGCCGGGTCCCCGCCGGGCCGGCCCCCGGCGTCCGCTGGCCGGAGCACGTGCTGGCCGCGGGGCGGGCCCCGGGCGCTGTCCCCGTGGGTGACGGCCGGCGTGCCCTCGCCCCCGCGCTCCAGGAGCTCGGCCTCGGTGCCCAGCCACACCCAGTCGTGCGAGTGGGTCACGGGGGCCTGGCCCTCGGGGGGCAGCCGCTTGTGCCGCGCCCGGAGGGCGAAGGCCGCGCAGTTGGCCAGGAAGACGAGGATGGCCAGGCAGAAGACGCCCAGCAGGGCGTACATGCCGATCTCCAGGTCGCTCAGGCCGCGGGCCCC
>PVKZ01005218.1:0-58205 GCA_004027375.1 Macroglossus sobrinus
CTATAAAATAGCATGTCATAGTGCCCCATTTCAGGTGTTTCTATTAGATGCTATCTAATAACTTAATGTTTACTCAGAGCCAGCTTATAAAAATGACCCTCTCCTGAGTTTCAGGAACTATAGAATTTCTAATTTTAATATTATTATACAAACAACCACAATTTTATTAAATGTAGTATTTAAACAATTAAATGACTAAGAATTCTAAAGTAATGACCAGACTAAATCATAGGTCATCAGTATGTTCAGTTTATAAAAAGTTACCAATTTTAAATGTTATTAATTTTGTTTTCTGGTAGCTCCAAATTTGGAACATACTTAACTGGAAGTTTTTAATAAACTATAGATGTCTTTTTTTAAAAAATTTGATAACATTTCTATTCCACCTTTTAGAAAAAATAATTTAAATGTAAAGATACCACACATAAAGAACATTTCCCAAGATAAGTCTTCACTCAGTATCCCCATTACAAAGTCTATTTAATGTAGAGGACTTTGTTAATGGAGGTTTTACTCTGCAGTTCCCTGGAATGTTTATTAAAGATAGCTGATATTTGATTAGGAAGCATGTTTTTTCATCTCTACACCAAATTAAGATAATTTTAGAAATTATTTCAGACTATGAGGGAAGCTTCTATTATTTAATAACAAGCTTTCTTGTTTAGAGAGGCTCTCTCTCTCTCTCTCTCTCTCTCTCTCTCTCTCTCTCTCTCTCTCTCTCTCTCTCTCTCTCTGTCTTAAAGAAAGATTGAAATACCTGCTAAACTATATATCAAGGCAGGAATATGTAAACTTTAAAACATATATAATACTAAGAAAAAAATCTGTTGAGTAGGTGAAATGGTCAACGTGATGGAAAACAAAAAGTATTATATGGTCTCTAGAACACCGGAGTGTGTTCCTGACAGAAAATGAATCTGTGCAAGCCAATTTACTTCTCTAGTACTAAGCTGAATCCTCTGTTTACTATAGATCATCTCTAAAGTGGAGTTGCAATGGCATGGTTCCAGCAGAAAGCACATTTGCTTGGATACAAATCTAACTCAGTTTTTCTTCTGTACCATACATTAATATCCTTCATGAAACATTGCTATGATGATTAAATAAAGTAAATATATCAAGTATCTAGTTAAGTGCAGGACATACAGAAGATTTTTTTTTTTTAATGTCTATTTCTTCAACTTTCCCCTTTTCTCCTCTGGCTCTTTCTAGTCTAAGTTTCAGTGATTTATCTCAAGATATTTTATACACAAGTCTAAAAAGTTCTTGCAGTTAGAAAACTATTGTAGTACAAAAATTTAATTGAGTACACGCATATGGTTTCAAATCAGATCAATGTAGAGAAATATCATAAAATGTAAGTTATCTTTACAAACTTAGAAGAGAATGCATATGACCTCAAAGTAAACTGTAGAAAATATTGCCCAGAGATAGGCACAGCCTTAAGTACAGGAATTATCAAACAATATTCTGAAGTTTAGTGAAAATGTTTTGATAATATATAGGAAGGACTGCCTCTTGTTTTAGTAGTGTTATCTGTATAAATTAGGTCACTGCTTGACAAACCCATAAGATAGCCAAAATTCAATCTGTAAGACTTGTATCTAATGAACATAAAAGAATGCAAGAGAAGGATATAAGGATGATCTGAGTGTGACATCTGTCACCCCAGTGATCACCAGGATTGATTCGACTCATCTGGCTGGCTAGGCAGGTGTCCCTTTCAAAGAGGATGACCTTCACCAATTGAGAAGAGGACCATTCTTTGGTCAAGGGTACATAAATCTCCAAACAAGCTTTCAAGAATGCAAGAGTACATAGGAAGACCAGGTGCTAAAGGTGTAAAAAAATAAAAAATAAGGAACTGTAAGTTGACAAGGTCTTTGCAATCTGTGAGGTCAACCAAGGGTTGTCTTATCTTTAAAAAAATGCAAGAGTACATAAAATTCAAAGTCTTGATCATTGGACAGAAAATACCCTTACATATATTAGGATACCCTCTAGTTCAAACATCTTTTGCATATGAAAAATAAAGTATTATATACCTTAGCCAGAGAATTTTAAATTCCAGTGTAATAAACAAATTTGGTAGGAGTGCAAGATTCTAAAAGTAGAAAAGAATCAGGTAATATGTATATTTTGAATTTTAAAAGCTGGGCTACATGAGTCTCTCCTCTGTGTTACAAAATCATTGACAACTCTATAAATAGGATTCATGTGAACCACTGATGTCACCTACACAAATTTCTGTTAACATCCCTGGTCTGTATTAACTTCAAGCATAAAGTCATTCCCAAAATTACTTGAGAAGGTATAATGGCTTTCTTGATTGATAATGAGAAAAATTGCTATAGATGTCTGCAGGTCCAAGTTTCATTCAAGCCCCAAAATATTTAGTCTTCAGCAGTCTTGAGTAAAATAAAAATGGTAACATTTTTTTAAGTAAATATTTTCAACAAAGAAAATTTAGAATTCAGTGTAGAGTCTAGTTTTTAAAAATCAACAGCATAATATTAATATTTTGTGTCAGAAGCAATTAGTGGTATTTTATGTATGTGCAATGAATTTTGTCCATTGGAGTGACAGCCTTATAACTTCAATTTGAAGAGTGTAATTAATCAATTGTACTTTTAATTTTAAGTTGAAATCCTACAATGTTTGTATAGTATGAGAGCATTTAAGAGAATTTGAATTCCCTCATATTTACATATTTAAGTTATTAAACATTAACAACTATTTATTATTCAGAATAGTTTTGTTTGTTAAGTCAGACAAATGAAGTACTTATAAATATTAATTTTAAAATGCAGTTAAAATATTTGAAGATGTTTAATTAAGCTTGTAAATGGGATCAAACATCACTCAAAACCAACATAAAACAATTGTTATTCCTTGCTAAATGTATTTTTAAAATAATAAAATCTGTATGATGAACTTAAAGGCTTAAAATATTTTGCTACAACATTAAAAATTTAAATCTTAATATCAAAAAACAAAGTGAATCTCTAAATAGTCTTTATTTCATTTTATATTTTTTGTGGTAAGAACACGAGATGTATTCCATCAAAATTTTAAGTGTACAATACATTATTATTAATCATAGTTATAATGTTGTACAGCAGATCTCTACAACTTATCTCACTTGATTAAAACTTTAAAGCCATCGATTAGCTATTAACTGTCCATTTCCTCCTCTCTCCAGATCCTGGTGGCACCCATTCCACTTTTGGATTCCATGAATTTGACTTGTTTAGGTACCTTACACAAGTAAAATGATGTGTTATTTGTTTTTATGACAGGTTTATTTTACTTACTATAATGTCCTTAAAATTGACCCATGTTGTCTCACATTGCAAAATATGTCATTTACAAGGCCAAATAATAATCTATGGTTTGCATAGACCATATTTTCTTTATCCCTTCATCTCTTGGTGAATATCTAGGTTGTTTCCACATTTTTGGCTATTGTGAATAGTGCTTCAATCAACATAGAAGTGCTAATATCTCTTTGAGATTATGATTTTAATTCTATTGGGATTACTTTAATACACTGTAGTTCTAGTTTTAATTTTTTGAGAAACCTCTATAACTATTTTCCATAATGGCTATAACATTTTGCATTCCCACCAACAGTAGGTAAGGGTTTCAATTTCTCTGCTTCCTCACTGACACCTGTCAATTGATTTTCTTGCTAATAGATATTCTGACAGGTATGAGATAGTATATCAATGTGGTTCTGATGAACAGTCTCTTAACATACAAAATCACTGTTGAGGAATCTAAATTACATAGGGAAATGCAGAGCCCACTTTACTACTTTAAATATAAATCTGGTAATCTCAATGTTAATCTATGAAACTGTATTTAGTGAAATCTCTACTACTGAATACCTCCTCTGTAACTGGCCTGTGGAACATTTTATATATATTTTAACAATCATTAAATCTTCAAATACATGCATTAGAAACATAGCTTTTCAAATTTAGGTCATGAGTATGATTTGCTAAAGAAATTTTTAAACATATATGTGTACCTATAAAGTTTTTAATTCTAGTAATAAATCTTAAATAAATACATACTTAAGTTTTCCAAAGATTTCTTCCTTAGTTTAGTTTTTTAACTCACCAGAATGTTTTTCTAAGTGTAAGAGGTTGTCTTTGGCTTAAATAAAACAAAACATATAAAAAAAGTTCATCAAAATTAAAAATAGCAACAATAAAACATGTGCATATAAAAAAATTAAAAGCCTGCCATATCCCTACATATGCTGAATAAAAACTATACTTCTTAAATGTAACTTTCCCATATAAAGAATTGTAAGACATTTAGCTTCTTCAGAAATGTGAAATTGAGAATCAGTGGTTAGAGGTTAGTATTAGCTACATGCATTTTTAAGCCTAGATATTTCCTACCAAATGTAAAATGCTATCAGATTGACAGTTCACATGATGGAGAATTAAATGTCATTTAAAGTTGGGCATGAATAAAATTGCATAAGCTTTCCATGGAATTAAAGAAAGAAACACTAATCTGGACATAATATTATAACATTGTTTTAGAAAAACAAGTATTAAAAGAAATTAAAATTTATTATTGTATTACTTCTAAATATCTAAGAAATGAGCATATCTTAATATATAAGGCATAATATCTCCCATCTATTTCTTTGCAATGAAGTAATTTTGGGCTAAGAGAACATCCAATCAATCCTTGAGTTAGTCCATTACAGTTAAATGCTTTCTTTGGGTGTAAAATAATTCCATGATTGTCTTTACCATCAGATCATTTTAAGTGAAATTATGTAAAATCATTTGCTTAAGTCACCAAGTATTTATTAAGCAACTACTAAAACCAAGAAGATGCTGTTAATACATAAAAGAACAAAATTTTAAAAACCCTACTTTATATAATATATACTCCAATAACAGAATTATAAGATTACTTCCTCTGAGTTTGCTGTTTTCTGCTTGATGTAAAAAATATTATTTTTAAGGTTAATTTTGAAAAAATTGCTAATTAAATAATTGGCATCATTAGTCTAAAAGAAAATAATTCATTTTGACTGAACAGAAGAGATGAGGAAGCTTCTCTTTTTTGTCAATTATTTCTATGTTTTTCTTCTAAGTGACTTTTTTTTTACTTCTTTTTGACAAACATACTCAAACCTCTTGTCTTCAATGCTGAAATTTAAAACTGTTATTGAGGGAAGAGAATATCTTCAAATCTTATTGGTATCACCACTGTCCAATTAGTGTGAATTTTGTTAATTTTCTTTTTTTCATTTTTGAAGTACTAGAGACCCAGGATAAAACTAAACCGAAGCACTGAAATCATGCTCATTCTTGTCTTTCCTGACAATGTTAGGGTATGGTAGATTTCAATAAGCTGATAAATAAGTGAAAAGAAAAAAGGAGGCATCATGCCTTTACCTATGATTTTCCCGTATGATCAAAACTTGAGGAAGTTCTTTTAAAAAGAAGTCTAGTCGATAAGCATAAAAGAAATCCACAGTCATCAGTTTATAAGCTTTAATGAAATAATAAAACTATATAACAATCATTAATAAATGCTAAAACTGCATGTATAAATTAATAAAACTAAGACTGACATTTAACAAACTGACCATTTATGGCATTACCAAAATTGTAATAACCATGAACCATGCCTCACATTTTAGTGCAATGGCACATGTATAGCACCATGTATGCATTTTTCTCATGTAATGAATTGACCCTGCATGTAAACAATTGGATCTAAATACTAATTCACAGGAAACACATAGGGTAGAAGAACAAGTCTACAGCACAACAAGAAAGCAGTAAGTCAAACCTAGAATGAGTAATTTTCTACAAGAAATTGGCCTGACTTCTCCCCAAAAAATTAGTGATATACAAAATAAAAGGTGGATCACCATAGAATAAAAAAGACTTACCACTATAAATAACTATCAAATGTTACTTGTGTACTGTGTTTAAATCCTGACTCAAGGAACCCAACTGTATAGCAATTTTTTTGAGACAAATGGGACAATTTTTATATACAATTGTTGTAAGATAATTTTGCTATTCTGGTTAAATATGAATGACTTCCTGGTAATTATTACTTACTAAGGTCCTTATCAGAGGCATAAGATATATATTTAAGAATTTACTGGTAAAGTGATATGATGGATAGTATTTGCATTAAATATACCTTCCTCCCCACCCTGGCCACTTTTCAAAAATATATTTTGAAATTTCATGAATTTTATGTCTACTGGAATGCCGTTAGCTTTATTTTAACTATCTCAAACATACTTGAGATCCTAGTATGGGGCCCACAAAAATATTTTTCCTCCCACCTTTCTAAGTTCTATTGGCTGGGCTAATAATCATATTAACTTAAGAAAGATTAACAGAGGAAATGTCTAAAATTTATTACAGATGTATATTTGAGGTACCATAAAAATAAGAGACACAAAGACACATTTGGCAGTTGAGGTATATTATATATCATTCTGGAGCTAAGGAGAAGGTAGGGGGTGATTTGGGACTTCAAAGGTCAGCAAGGCAATTTACATGGAGATGGAAAAGCAAATGATTGGTAAATAAATGTTTGCTGAGCCATTTTTAACAATGAGAGACAGAAAATACTTTGAACAAGTGGGCCTTACTAGCTTCCTCTCTGTCACACAGATAACTATAATTTATATTAAATTATAATTATTTGTGATGATATCTTCCTTCCTAGACAGGCACTCTATCTAAATTCTTTAGGCAGTTTGGGGGAAGGTCAAAGACTTCCTGAGTTTTTGGTGCCTTAATAACCAGCTTAAGATCAATATCCCAAAAGGCATATTTTGGGGTGGCAAATACTGTGTCCCTTCAATAGATACATAGATTTTTATTATATTTTACACTTCATTATGAAATGATGACATTAGTGCCTATACTAAATAAAAGTGTCCCACTTTTTAACATTGTATTGATTTATTCCTTTTACTTGAGATACATAATTTATCATATTTTATACCTGGCTTCAACAATGTTGCATTAAACTAAATAATTACTAACTGAAAATTTAAAACTTCATCTTAATAAACATTTCTATAATAGCATTCATATGTAGTTAGTATTCATCTATATTAATATTCATGTGCAATTAGTGCCTAAAAATTATCATGTTTACTTTCTATATATGAGCTTAACACTATTGAAGGTTTCAAAACATTACCTTGCAACTAAACAATAAAAGCTACTGGATCTAATTTATAATGTTTTGTCTTAAAAAGCTAAATATCTCTGATGTAAATTGTCATCAGAATGGTAGGCTATGATTGACAAATTTACCTGCTAAATTATGAAATCTCATTACTAAATTCATACTTTTAATTAATTAATCCCTAAAAATAAGGGCACTGAGAGAAGGGAATAAGAAACTTCCAAAGGTAGTCAGATGCTGATGAACAGTGAATTTTGCATTAGATAAAATCTTTTCTCTGCTCTAGGAAAAAATTGAGCTGATGAAATCCAAATGTTTTCACTATTTTTTTTTTATCACACTGCCAAAACAAAAAATTTACACACCACTGATTTTATGTCACCAATTGGGGTATATTTTTTCTATAATAGGGTCACAAAAAGTGTTACATAAATCACTAGTCTGGTGTGTGAGTTATTTGATCCAATTAACAGCTATTCATTTCCCAATAATCTGAGAGATTAGGGTTAGTCATATAGTAGGTACTTAGTTAATACTTACTGAATATATTAAAGATAAAAAAATTATAACAAATAAAGAATATAAATGCTGAGTTGTATACAGCGAGGTAACATACATTTATATAAATATTATTTAAATATGTATCTTCTCAAAGGGGAATATAGATAATTAAATATAAATAAATATTTCAGACTTGGATTGGTACTAAAAAATATGCTTAAGAATATGTATGGGAAGGAAAATATAAATAAAGTTGTGTTGCTTGGTTTGTTTTGTTTTACTTGATTATTTTTCATCTTCTGCCAGCGTAATTTTCTTCCAAATTGTATTTAATTTATTAAAAAATCATCTATATACATTTATTTTATTTATTATTATTTTAAAATATTGTGGTTCAGTACTGCTCTATATCATATGGATATGAATTAGGTTTTTAAAAAATATGTTTTAGAACATATTTTTTAAAAACCTCCTAGTAAATAATGACCTTCAGTTTCCTCTCTATATTACCTTTCAAGGTGTGTTTACCATTAAGCTTTATCCAATTAATGTTTCACACTAATTCCTCAGGCATTCATGACCAAAGCATTATAAGGGCTAATTCCCCTGAAAGTCAGAGAAAAACAGGGTCATTAGGGATTGCCAGAACTTTTATTTGATTTTCCTCTAAATATTAAATGGTTTTAAAGAAAGCATTGGTAAACTAACAGGTAGTATAAAAAATAAACCCTTTAATATGAATAATGAAAAATAAAGATTGGCAACTAAAACTTGTTGCATATAGAACTGCCTTGAACAACCATATAAATTATCATCTAAACTGCTCATATTGAAAGTATAATCTTAATAATTACATTAGGACAATATAGGTGACCTGTGTCTCTGCCATGCAAACCAGGATGTGTGATCATTGTGGTACTGTCTATTCAGGAGTTTTCAATGTATATCAACAAAGAGGTAACGACTCAATTGTCATGGCTATTCCTCAAAAGAAAGAAGGAATGGGATGTTGCTCTGTCTTCTGACACTCAAAATACTCTTTAAAAATTAAATTCAATTTTTAAATAATATTTTAAAGGATATTTTTTAAAATATTAGGCAGTTTATCTTGTTACATTTAAAATGATCATTTTATCGTATATACATACATATATATATATATATATATATATATATATTTTAAAGCCAGAAAGAAGTCTGAGAAATAAAACAAAGTTTTTGAATTTCTTTAGAGTAAAAATATTCTAAATGCTTTACTTATAAAAATGAAATGAAGTTCATTAAAAATAATATATATTATAAAATAGTTCATGTGTTTAATCTTAACATATATTTTAGATTTCTTTGTCAGTTTTAAAATAATAGTTTTAAAGAATAAAATGTAGGAGATATACTTTAATCATAATTTATCATATGACACAATATACTGAGGGGTGAGGGGTAAGAGAAGCATAAAATGGTGAGGAAGGGTTCCATGCCTAACATTCTGCTTTTTCTGTCTTGAAATCTTAATAATTTTAACTTTAAACTTGTATTTTGTATGTAAAGTCTGTTGGGACAATGAAGAATGCATGTGAGTAGAGGGGATATGTGCAATATGCATAATTATCACTGTTTATTGTCTTTTCTTTTGTATATCATGTTTCCAATGCCCAATAAGGACAGGATTTTGGTAGATTCATTATATGTGGGAGTTCAATGAGACTCAAAGTAAGTACAAGGTAGGCATGCTGTGTCTACAACTAAGCAAGTGGGAACACTGACAACTTGATATCCTCTCCATTGTACCAGAACTTGCTTCAGATGCAGAGAGAAGAAAATGGAGTTAAAACACACACACACACACACACATGAAAGACCAAGAACCCTTTTTTATCCTTTCTCACTTTTGTTACTTGCCTGTAGTAGCAATCCATTTATGCTGGAAATGATGACATAGAGGGTTAAAGAAAAGGCAACTGCAGTCTTCCCTTACTCATTAGCAAGCCAAAGGTAAAGAGTGTTGATACAATGTGCCAATATGAAGGAGTAAAATGAAAACAGTTAAGTTAGTTTTATGCAACATTTTTACTCTTCTGGTCAGAAGAAAATATTCATGTATAAGCTATGAAAAACAAATCATGTAATTTTGTGTTCTATGACTTTAATGCTCTTAAATTTTCATTTAAAATTGCCATTGCATGATATAAAATTGAACATTAAAATCAATTTGCTAATAATTTATTTATATTTGTTTTTAGCCTAGAATGATACTAAATAGAAAATAAAAACCCTATGACATGTTGAGAGAGACTGTGAATAAAAATGCTTTATATTTTAGTATTGCAAAAGACACTTTGTTCCCCACCTTTTTGAACATTTTCTTTTGCTCTAGAGTCCACAAATAGGAATTTTCTGTTGAAACAGAAAAAAATAATTCTATCACAACCTTACCCTTGATCATCTCTAGTTTCCTAGAGAGATTTGCAAGGATTCTGATGTTATATCTCTTCTCATAATTTGTTTTTAATAGATTTTGTGAAGAATATGGTTAGGAAGTATCTAATTAGCTTGCACATAATGCGTTCCAACATTCCCAGCTCCCTAGTTTTGGATTCCTTCAACGACTTTCAAAGAAATTCAGGCATTGCAACCTCATTGACTATATGTCGACAATGAATCAAAGATTAAATTCACCAATACAACTGACTAATAACACCACAAATTATGATCAACAAGTTGAATTCTGAGTGTCAAAATTGTAAAAAGTTAACAAATAACATGATTTCAAATAATAAAATAAAGTAGTTGATTTTCCTTTTATAATATATAATTTTTATAAAATTTTCACTGAAAATTCAATATTTACAAACTAAAATCCTACTCAAATATTTTCTATGAATTTCTTAGATAATTGTTACTATTTTGAATATTTAACATATTCATGCATTAATAGAAAATACTTTTGAGTGTTGAATTTATCTATTTTTATCTCTATAAAGTTATTCTAAATAAGTTATTTACTCTAGTAACCATTTAGTTGAAAATACAAATAAAATATTAATCAAGCAATAAAATCTAAGCTACAAAAATACTTTCAATAATGGTAATTAGTATATTTTTAAAAGAATTTTAAGTATATTTCTTTGTATAAATAATTAAAAACATATTTTATAGGAAAAACTAAGTAGATATAAACAGTGTAATTTAACAAATGGCTGTGAATTAAGTAATTTTAAAGGAGAAAATAAGATATAAATCATTTAGAAAGCTACTGCTAAATGACTTCATTGGAAAAGACATTATTGACAGCTTAAGAATGTTAGAGATTTGCTACCAGAAGGCTCTGATCATAGAGCAAGAAACAGAAATTGTAGAGAAAAATTATTCTTAAATACATTAGAATTCCTGTATTTAATAATAAGTGTTTTTCAAGGGTATACAAAGAAAACAGCTAGATATTTCCTAAATACTAAATAATTTGTTTAATTTTTTCCCATTTTTTTATCAATGATATTTATGACAAATTTGTTAATCAGGAAACAGGCTTGTTCTCTGATGAAAATGCGGCAAAAGGTAGAAAGGTATAATGTTGGTGAACATAAGACAGAAATAGAACTTTAGTTTCCTTTCTAAATCACCTTTTAAACAAAATCATGTTTCTCATCACCATTTGAAATGATGCAGGAAAAAATACAGATCCAGTAAATTAAAAATACATAATAATTAGGATTCATTGAATTAGTTGCCACATTGATTCTTATATTTACCTTATGATAAGATCACTTGGGCTATTTCACTTTGTCTTCTCTGTGATTTCCTAGTTTTATTTCACTGAGGTAAGCTGTATTTCTTCCACCATGCACTAAAAACAAAACAAAATTATATTAAGAACTGATAATAGTAGAAAACAATGAAAGGCAACATCAGCTATGTGACTGATATGTTACGTTGAACGTTCTCACTTCCTCACATCTCTAAGAACCCTGCAGTCTGAATTTTTAAACTAAGTTTTAGCATAGATGTTTTGTGGAGCACATTGAGTGTGCCCTCCAAAGAACATTTCCTCACACTCACTTTCCAATCCCATGTGCTTCTGTAGCTTATTACTTGATTGCTGTATCTCCTTGGATCTTCGAGCTTCTTGGAATGAAAAGACTGTTCAATCAATACATATGTATTAAGCACACATGTGTTTGTCACAATGACTGTCCTAATCATTGTGCCAAAATATTTTGCTTATAACATTTCATTCAAGAGTCATATAAATTAGACATGATTAAAATGCCCATTTTAGAGAGAAAGAACATGAGACTTTGAAAGAACTTTACCCAAAGTCATGGGAAACAGGAAGAGCTGACACCAAAGTACAAAAAAAGATGTATAGAGATCATTTGCTCATTAAGATATTTCTGCTTAATCATGAGAAAACTTTATGATTTCATAACTTTTTTGTATAGCTATAGATGTATCTGTTCAAAATTCTATTCCATGCTTTCATTGGTGTTGGTGAGAAGAAATGGTGTAAGATCTTTGCTAGTTAGAACCCAGTGGGATTTGCATGACATTCAAAAGTTGTAAAAGTTTACCAATTGCTTCTCCTTTCATAGTTCACATTGAGTATACTTACTATTACCCTCACCTAAGACCAAACTCCAGGAATTATGATGATTTAGGAAAATCTTCTCTCCTTATAATACACATTTCAATTTAAATAGAAAAAGAAGGGTGAGGGAATGAATGCAAATCACATTGTCTAATTTTTAGAAATACTCATAAGGAGCTAACATATAAAAACTGGCTTTCTCAGCAATCTCAGTAACAGTTACAACTTTGTTTTGATGAAGCTTAGTAAAAAACTAACATACTAAAGCTAATAAATTACATGAGATTATTTACTGTGGACCCAGAAAGAGTGCCTTTGCTCATAACGATATTTAAAAGAGAACTAAAATTTATATTTAATATAAAATATATCATTATGGAGAACCAATATTTTAAGGGCAAGAGAGAACAATTGTATAAAAGCTTCATTACAATAATTTTAAATATGAAATATCAATATGAACAGAAAAGATATCTGTATATATTTATATATTTATTTTCTGCTTCTATCTTCTAAAAACTCTAGAAGCAGTGACACTTTAGTAGCAATGTATATCTCTAGTTTCCTGAAGTTGGCCTCTCATTCAATCTTAAAGGTTCTAAGGCTGCTTAGAGAATGTCTGAGTCCAGGTCTGGAGTAGAAAAGTTGCAAGGTAATTGAGTAACATCCTGTTGTATCAGAAAATAAGGAAATGAATAAAATTGTGCTAAAAGGACAAAACAAAACAGTTTAAAGTAGGATACACTGACAAAAAGTGAGTTATATGAGCACATAGATGAAAGACTGTTATTATTGAAAACAAATTTCACATAGTCTATAGTAATATTTAAAACAGTAAAAGCAAAAAGCAAAAACAGTCTATTTGCCACAACTGTAAATAACTATAATATAAATAACTTACTTTCAACATTAATAGTTAAAAGAAAGAACTTAAGAATAATTGCTGTTTTATAATAGAAAATATATAGTCTTAGTTGATGAAATATATTTGTAACAGAAGAATAACAATTAAAGTCAGAGAGAATTATAGAATTAAAAAATCATCATCTTTTAAACCCCAGTGGAATACTGATTCTGACAATGATTATCACTGATGCTAAAACAATGTTCTTAAGGATTGCTGATATACCGTATACTTATTTTGTACCAAAGAACTGCTCTGTAGATTACTTGCTCACAGTGGATGAAGACAACTTTTATTACTTACCTCAGTGATCACTCTTACTCAACCACATTATGACATACCTCCTAATATCTTCCAATACAAAGTTTGTAGCACCACCTGTGATGTATTTTTACAAAAAATCTTTAACCTAATCTATTCACATTTAGATCTAATTTTCCAGTTACAGTAATTCAAATAATAAGTGAACAATTTATGTGAGAACACTCAAACAAATTCCGAAAATGAGCCATTCATTCTAGGAGCTCTCCAACAAGTCAGCTCTTCAACGACCTCTCACATTGCTCCTTGAATCTTGGTCCAAACCACCATCCAATTTCACCTGGACTACTGCATTAACTTCCTAACTACCTTCTTCACTATCCACTGGACCTCCATATGTTAGAGAGATCCTGGTAAAATATAGATTTGATCATGTCTCTCCCCTGATTGAAATATTCCTTAGAAGGGTCACATTGTCCTTAGGATTTAGTCCAAAATCCTTGGCATTACCTATAAGGCACTGCATGATCTAGTTTTTGACTACTTTTCCAAACTCATTTCACTCCACATTCTACCCTTTCTCTCTGATTCCTCTCCTTCTTGGCCTTTCAGGGCGTGGAGGGGAGTGCCATGGAGGAAATAAAGTGTATGCTGAGGGCAGCAGGGAGCATGTGTGTTTGGATGGGTGTTGTCTTTTAGACTGAAGCATATTAAAAGATATACGAACCAAATGTAATACATGATTCATAATGGATGCTGATTAAATGAAATTAGCATAAGAAATATTTGGTGAACAATTGGGTAAATAAATGCAACTAATGCCATATTTATATGATTAGGAATTTATTTGTTTTGTTAGGTTTGATAGTGGTTATATATTAGAAAAATGACCTTATTTTGTTCAGATGCCAACTGATTTATGTCTGATATAGTCTGTTTTATAATTATAACTCATTTTAAAATACATCAGTAATAACATAAATAGATGAATCAAATATAAACAAAAATTACTTAATATTATTGACTGGGATAAGGGTGTTCTTTACTGTTCTTTATGTTTTGAATATACACTATTAAAAAGCAAAAAATCATTAACCAAACAAAATTCACACTGTAGTCAACTTGGCAGTCATTCATGCTTCACTTTAAAACTGAAATTGAGAGAGGTAAACAGGGAAAAACATTAAATCATTTCTTCAATTAAAATAATTAATTAAAATTAATAAATAAAAATAAAACTGAAATTAAAATCTAATTACTTGTTATACATATGATAATCTGAAATAAAGTTTAACCTAAACTGTACTATAAATTTAAATGTAGGTACTTAAGGACAAAGCCAGAAACCTTGCTAATTCTGCTAAGGTATTTCACCTATAGCTTAACTATCAGGGGCAAAAATGATTCTTGGAAACATGCCAATTACCTATTTCTGAGTGCAAGGGTGGAATGCCTATATCTTCTGCTCTCTGGGTTAGTATAGATCATTTTATCAACTTAATATTTTGTCATCTTGAAACACTGATACCCTGACTTTGAAGAAGTTAGGGTGTGAAATAGAGGATATTATGATATCTATACAGTATGGACTTTAAACAGAAATATTAGAATCCCTGTTCTGTCACTGATGGCTTCTCTAAAAATAGTTCTAGAACTATAAAGAGAAAATAATTTGCATGGTGCAACAGTAAGAATGCCACACTTTAAAAATAAGTTACATGCTTTGGCTATGTATACACTGTGGAAGAGATAAGAGAGCGTTCCAAACAAATACCACAAGAATATGTGATATAAAAAAAGATAAAAAATATATAATAATGTCTATGATCCAGTCTTGCTGTCCTGCTACAACCAGCTCTTTGTGCTCTACCCACATACAGTTTAAAACATCCTGGAACATGTTTTCTAAGAACAATATTTTAGTTTTGATAGATAACAAAATATAAAATTCTAGTATTTCTCTTGACCCTTAATTGGCTTTACTTTAGTCATAACTTATAGTTACCTGAGTCTGAATATATATTGCCTTTTGAAAAACTTTGACATATACTCTAAGAGGGAAAAATAATTTCTGACATGACAGTAAAACTAGCAGTCCAAATTCAGAATTATTCAGCTTATTACTTTTTGTTTGGACCATTTGAGGGCTTAGAAAACACAATTGATTTGTTTTTTATTCTCTTTTACATTCCCCAACACAATCTTCACCCCATCGTTAACCTGCCAGACTGAAATTTTTCCTCAGGGAATTTGACAATCTTCAAATGTAAATATGTAATTACAGTCAGTATAAAAACAGATTTTTAAAATTCTTATAAACTGATATTTTTAATGTCAGAGCTGAGGTACTAGCAGTTCTGTAGAATTTACAGATTTAAGCATTAACAGTGTTGACATTTTCAACTGCATGCCAGCATTTTTATTCATCCATCCCAAGTAATTATAGGTCTTATAAAAATTCATATACATTCCTTGCTCAGGCAAAAGAAAAACAAGTCTCTTATTTTGCATATTATTAATAACAATAGCTTTATCTGATAATGTTAATTTTACAAAAAGATATATTCATATTTTAGAATTCATTTGTATTTATGAAGCAAATTCATATTATTTCATAACTTTAAAACTAGTAAAAAAAATTTTTTTAACTACTATTTCATTAACTTTTTACCATGGATCTACTGTGCCTTCAGAACTAAGAGAGACTTCAATTGATGCAAAAGTTGTACCTTGTGTAGGATTTTGAAACTAAGACTAACTCTGAGAAACTGAAGCAGAGATTTCCCTGTATTTTCAGATTTTAGTTCAGGGAGTTAATCTAATAAGGGCCAAGAACTCTTGCCTTCAAAATCCTGGCAATGCTGATAAGAGATATAACTTCATTAAAGAAGATAGTTCCCTAGACTCTTGTGTGTGAATAATTAGGTAGGTTTGTAATGCAGGGTAATTAAAAATAGGTGGTCCCAATATAATTTCTGATTTCAAACAATTTGTATATTCCTGGTTATTGAGGATAAAAAAAAAAGATTTAGTCACTAGAAACTCAAAATCTGACATGAAAGAGTAAATAGAGACATATAAAACATATATGTATATACAAGATATAAAACTAAGAAAATAAATATAAACCCAAGATAATAAACAAGGTATTTCAACAAATAAATCTGAGAGTCTAAGTGCTAGATACATGATCTTGATAATTAAACAAACCTCATAACCTATTGCCTAGGGGAAAATACATTTGAAAATGTAACTTCAACAGAATGTATACCATACAACAGTACAGCTAAACACAGGGATTATAGGAATAAAAAGAGGTCTTCCCAACATATTTGAGAGGAAGAAGGTGAAGAAATAAATGATTTGGGGAGGGCAAATAGAAGTGATACATATTATCAAAGAGAGGAAGGAAATTCATGAAGAATCATTGTCTCCTACATCAGAAAAATTAAAGAATAGGTCATATGTTCTAGAAACTAACAATTATTTGGTACTAAAGAACTACAATTATAAAGGGGGAAATGGTGATAAGAAGACTTAGGATTTAGTTATAATTCTGATCAAATTTAAGAATCCATTGCCAAATCCAAAGCCATGAACAGTTAGTTACCTCCAGGTTTTTTTTCTAAGAGCTTTATAACATTAGTTCTTATATTTAGGTCATTGATCTATTTTGTGTTAATTTTTGTATATGGAGTAAGACTGGGTTTATTTCTGAATTCTCAATTCTATTACATAGTCTATATGTGTCTCCTTATCCCAGTAATTACTGTAGCTTCAGGACACTGTAAGTCATGAGTGCAGGGACTTTGGATCTTTTACATACATTCTACATTTACCTAACTATATACATATGTGAAAATTCAGAGAGAAGGATAGAGAAATTAAGAAAGAAATATTTGTGTTAGTGTGTGTATATTCCCCCAATATATACTATATTATAAATATCATTTTATTTTATAGATTTATGTATTTTAATAATTTACTATATATTACATATTTATGAATTGAATATTTATGTGTATATATTTTATATATTTTATATATGCTTATGTTTCTTATATTTTATAATATGCAGTCAATCCTTATTATTAATAAGCTCCACATTCATCAGTCAGCTTGCTAAAATATTTTTGAAGCCCCCAAATCAAAAGCTACAGTGTTTGTTTTGCATAGTCATTTGAAGACATGTGCAGAGTGGTGAAAAATGAAAGTTGCCTGAGGCTCATGTTCTCAGCTGAGGTTGAACAGGGGGACATAGCCTTCTATTTCAGTTCTCATACCATGTACAAGTGCTCTTTTCATGCTATACTTAGTGCTATGTCTTTTCACATTTGTGTGCTTTTCTGGTGATTTTGTTGCTTAAAATGGGCCCCATGTGTAGACCTAAAATGCAATCTAGTGTGCCTAAGCACAAGAAGGCTGTGATGTGCTTTATGGAGAAAATACATGTGTTAGATCAGTTCTGTTCAGACAGGTTATAGTGCTGTTGGCTGTAGGTTTAATGTTAATGCATCAACGATAGCATAGAATGAGAAAAAGAAAGAGATTTGACAATCTGGATGTGAATCCATTTTGGAAAGTGCTAAGTAATATCTACAGTGTGTGATAAAGCTGTAAAAGATAGAAATGCAGTTAAATCTGTGAATGAAAACCAATAAAGATAGCACAGTGGACAGCACTGTTATGAAGTTGAAAGCCAAAATAAGTCATGGTTGCATTACCCAGGGTCAGGAAAATGTTAAGCCTTTCTTGACTAGTGTTCTATTGTAAACAAATACTTTTAAAAATTAATAATTTGTAAAAAATATATAGTAAACAGTGTCTCTTTAAACATATAAAACAAGATTATATATTGACTGACTAAAATGTTGAACCAAAGGCATATAGGAACCTAACCCTGTATTTCTCCGAGAGGCAATGACTTAATATTCACTAATTAAGTGTCTGTGGCCACTTTACAGTAACGATAAATAATGAGAACTAACTGTCTCTCTTTATATATATGTATATGTATAGTTAATGGTTATGAAATAACCTCGTTCCATTGATAAATCTTAGGAACAAGCAAATATCAGTTGCACTAAATGCACCTAAAACCTAGGTCTTTTTCTAAAAACCATTCACAACTAAAGTCACCAGTGCTCATGGATGTCAGAGGACAACTAAGGCAGAAAAAGTATAAGATGAGCCTGGTGCATTTCGTTGTTCCATGAAGTTAAGGAATGATTAAAGAATCATGGGGAAACATGAAGTGGACATAGAAGCCAGTTAAATGGGCATACACTGACCAAATCTAGGACAATATTACCATTAAAATAAATAATTATAATAGATTATAGCTCACTAAATTTTTTAAAAATCAATTTTTATACTGATGTAAATTAACAAATAAGGAAGAAAAGGAAGGGCTTACTTAAGACACAGTTCCACCTAATAAATATAGAACTGATGTGCTAAAAATAAACAAATAAATAGATAGATAAACAGATAGATAAATAAATAAGCCTAGTGAGTAGAACTTTGATAAGGAACAGGATATATGCATAGTCTCAAAGTATCTCCTCCTCAAAAAAAATACTAATTATGGAAAAAAATATGTAATTTTACAGTGGTGAAATCTGGATCATCAATATTGGGACAAACAGATATCAAGTGCCTCCAGAAAAGATTCACCGAGAACACAGTAGCCCTTCAGTGACATTCTTGACAAAAATACATGACAAACCGAATCATGAAGAAATATCAGAATAACCCCAAACTGTTCTATAAATAATTGACCTATTCTCTTCAAAAAAGTTATTTTCAAGAAAGACAAAGAAAGGATGAAAAACTGTTTTGATTAAAGGAGGCTAAAGGATGGTAACAACCCAATAAAGTGTATGATTCTGGTTTGTATACTGAGCTAGAGAACTTGATGAAATTCCTATATGGACTTTGGTTTAGATAATAGTACTATATCATTGTTAAATTGTCTAATTTTGATAACTAAACTATGGTTAGATAAAAGAATATACTTTTACTTAGATAATATATACTGAAAATTTTAAAGGTAAAAGAATATATTTCCACTTTTCAAAGAGTTCAGAAAAAATTATAAATATATACAATATATGCATCTATACAATGTATACATATAATGCATATATATAATATTTACACGTGTGTACACATACAAAATTCTAAAGCAAAAGAGGCGAAATTTAAACAATTCATGACTCCAGATAAAGGTTATATGGGACTCTTAGTTCTATTTTGCAAAATTTTCTGTAAGTTTAAAATTATATCAAAATAAAATTACTAAATAAAAAGATGAATATTTATAAATGAGATCACATGGTAGTAGCTCAAATTTTCTCCCTGTTAAAGAAAACAAAACATTTTAAACACATTACATAGGCTGAGTAATTTTTTGAAAGATCTTACTATGATGATCATTTTTTCCCCCAGATAACATTTATCAAAAAGAAAAAAAAAATGTTTCTTTCCTCTTTAGAATCTAGTCAAAACTGATTAAATTTAAAGAAATAAATTCTATAACTTGCTGATGTGGATGACATCTAATTTAGAATTCCTTATAATATTTTTAAAAGATCTAGTTCATTGCTACTGGGAACTGTTGTTAACAAGTAATCTGAAGTGTCCATCTAAACTCCATTTATTCCAATTTATGTCAGATTAATATTTAACATTAATTAATCTTTAGGCTTTACAACTGCTTCTAGGTAAAAAGTAGTACATATATTTCTCTGATTTTAGCCATTTATATTTACAACATAAAATATATATTTGAGGAGACAGTTTGTAATTTTAAACTTAGCAAAAATCTAGTAACTATTTAAAAATGATATACTGACTAGAAAATTATAGGTATATACTAATTATCATTTCTTTAAAGATAGCCTGTTATTTTAGGGTTATCATGGAAAGTGTGTTAAGAACATTGTCTCTGAAGCCAGATTGCCAAGAAAAACTCTGATGTAGATGTTTACAAATTGTGTGATATATGGCAAATTTATTTTATTTAACCTGTCAAGACCTTAGTTTCCTCGTCTGTAAGACTTGAATAATAGTGATGTCTGCTTCTTAGAATGGTTGTGATGTACACATAAATTAATGTTTGAGCTATTATATATGAAGTATATAAATAGTCTATTCCATAATGTTATCAATAGGTTCTAGCAATTGTTATTCTTAAAATTAAAGAAAATAAATTGACAATCTTTCAATTTATCAGGATAAAAATAATGGCTCGTTATACTGAAAATATTTACCTGAATCCATATTTACCTGAAAATAACTAAAAGGCAAAAAATTAAAAAATAATGCCAAGTAATTGAATAATTTTCACCAATTCTTATTTCAGTGCACAATTCCATTATATTTCAAATAATTGTCAACTATTCTTATTTCTAATTTACACTTTTTTATTATACTCCATGTTTTTATTCCACCTGTCTGTCCTTCACCCAGTTTCCATCCTTTCCACTTTCATATCTTTTGTTTACAATTCTTTGTCATTTCCTTTATTTTCTTCCACCGAGTACCTTTTCCATCTGCTTTCTAAAATATTTTCCCTGCCTTGCAACTTGCCTACCTTCTGCCAGAGTCTAGTTTATTCTGTGTTCTGCAGAATGCCCCTCAGAGATGAGAGATCTTTTGGGGGGTAGATGCAACAGTGCTAATTTCTGAAAGTTTCACTTCTTAGATCTTGCTCTGTACTCACAATTACTTCCCACTGAGAGTGGTGCAAAGAGAGTTCAATTCCTGAATCCTCTCGTGGCCTACTGCAGACAAGCTCCAAGGTGGCTGGATGGAAAGAATGTCTGTGTTAGAATTCCCCCTCTAGGCTGCCACTTAAGAGCTATTCTGCAGGCAACTCTCTCTTCCATCCATGAAGCCTGCTGCTTCTTACCAAGGCCATATCTATTCATAACACACCTCTTAGAAAATATATATTTGAGGAAATACATGCTAATTTGCAACTTACTTGAAAAGTGATAATATTGACAGTAATTGTTGAAAATCATAAAAACACTTTTCAGAATGGTTAACTAAAGATTTTACTCAAAAATCCTGGTGGAAAAAAGTATATATCTCCATGGTGCTCTATGCATGACTATTGAAAAGGAGGAAAATGTTAAAAAAAAATCTTAAATTTAAATTTTTTACATGCTTAGTAATATCAACTCGCAATAAATTACACATTAATTATTTTCACTATTAGGCCAAAGTAACCCAAAAACTCAAAATCATGTGTGTTATCTTCTTTTGATTATATAAAAATATATATTTAAGTTAATATAAAATAAATTTTATAAGGTGTTCAATATTAACAGTTATGACTTTAAACATCTTCAATATTAAAAAAACATGCTATTTAGATTTGTAGTAATATATTCTATCAGTGATTTCATTTTATTATTATTCTGTGTTTGGAATAATTTGATTATAATTAACAATGTATAAATTATAAAGTTATTATGAATAGTTACCTAACATATCTCTTGAAAGCATTTGTAATACTTCTCTGGATTCTATCCCATAGTGACATATTATTGCTAAAGTCTTATATTATTTTCATTTTTAAATCATGATTTGGTTTTTAGCTTGTAAAGTTTTAGCACACAGAGACCTTACATATTAGAAAAGCCACAATTTACTAAAGAAATAGCAGGAAAAATTGATATTTCATCCTTCAAAGCCTTTCATTTGCTATTTGATACTGCTTTTTGTCTATGGACCATGAAACAGCATTCCTACAAAAAGAATCCTTCTGAAAAATAAAAATAGACTTTCATTTATTATTTCATAAGAATCTGGGCTCAAGAAAAAAAAGTAATCTTCCTTTTTCAGATTCAGCTTTTTGTTTTCCTTTTTGGTTAAGAAAAAAATAGAAATAAGAATACATCATTTTGTTATAATAGACACTTTAAATTTTTGAATTTCAAATAAAATAAAATTAATAATAAAAGAAATTCAAATTAGAAGAAGAAAATGTACAAATGTCTGTTCACCAAAGAAATTCTACAGTCAAGCATTCTAAATTTAAAGTTTAAAAAACCTGCCTATACTTTGAATTGACTTCTTCCCTCAGTTACCTTTTTCATGTTGTCTTAATTTCTCTCCATTTAATTAGATTTTTTCAGTTGTACCTGTAGTATTGAAAACCTTCTGCTCATTTATTTTTTTACTTATTTTCTTTTTTATTTTCATCTGAAAACTAGCTCTCAGTATTTGTGGTTCCAGTAAGGCAAGATACTCATATTAATTGAAGTAATTCAATATTGCAGATTAATAACAACCATGGGTTAATCTACATCAATCTGATCAGGTATCTCTTCCACAAATTTTCACTTCAGTTTGAATAGATTAATTAGCATCACTATAAAATACTCATCTGTCAGACTTAAAAGAAAAGAGTTTTTTCCAGAACTAACAATAACCGGTATCAGTTTTTGACATGCAGAAGACTGCTTTGAAGAATTGTGAATGTCTATCCAAAGTCTTTTGTTAATGCTTGTCACCTGAGCCTGATGATTTCCAGGAATTCTTCAATGTGTTTTTATTATATATATATTTCTTTCCATTATATATATTTTTATTTCATTTTATGTGGTGTGTGTGTGTGTATGTGTGTGTGTGTGTGTGTGTGTTTGTGTTGGGGTGTGTATCTGTGTAAAGGTGGGGAAGGGAAAGGAGAGAAGGGAGAGGGAGAAGGAGGGGGATGAAGAAGGAGAGAGGGAGGTTTTAGAGGAGTTTATGGATAACTTTAGACAGTATGATACAGTATAGATTCAAGTGTTGTAAATACAACACTGCTTTATGGTGAACACTGAAAAACTAATTGCATTACTGATACTTCTGTACTTGACTCTTACAAAATTATTTTCTTCTGAACTAATTTTTTCTCCTGAATCTCTGTCAAGTCTTCTAAATAAACCTAATCATGAGAATTGTAATTACTTTTCTTTTAGCTGGGATTTGGCTGATGGATAGAGGCGAAAATCATAAATATTTCCAAATCACATAAAAAGAAAACTAGTGGGAATGGTATAACCACTGACTTTATTAAAAACATAGACAGTCTAGGTGATGAATTGCAGCAGGAAGCCTTATCTTCCTTTGCTTGTTAGGTTCTTTTCTATCATTTATCTTTTACCCTCCAGCAAATGGACCTAAAATAGCCTCAGGAGCTCAATGTCACTCACCTTCATAATAAACATGATTCCTAATAATGGTAACTTGCCACAAGTCCCTCGCTTTTGTTCAAATATGCGAAACTAGATGGATCACAGTAACCAGTCATTCAGAGATATTCCAAGAGAGAAATGCCTTCCCAATCTTACTCAAGGCACTAGATTTCCTGTGCCATTTGCAAATTGAATAATAATTTTAAAAAGCTGTTTTAGCAATGATTATTTTGATATTTACTCCTCTTAATGATGCTTCAAAAACTTAAAGGATAAAAAAGAGAAATTGTACTATTATATTTTGTTGTAATCAAAAAATAAATCCTTCATTCTATATTTAAAACAAATGGTTTGACACCTCTTTTCATGTATCACTCTATTTCAAGGTTTTATTTAATGTTAAATGTATATTTTTTGTTAGTTTATATTACTTATCAACATGATGAATATTCAAAGAGCATGATCTGAGCAAGTACAAGAGAATAAGGTGATATCTTTCTTGCTAGTTCAATACCTAGAAAAATTTATTTACATAAACATGTTTCAGAAGCTGTTAAAAAATTAGTATAAAAATAATACTAATTTAGGACAGTAAAATATTTTTTAAAAAGACATATTTTTTCTACAAAAGAAATCAATGTCATCCCTAATTAAGGGGTATTCTGAAAGAAAAAAAAAAACTGAATTATAACTGAACTCACTCACTCACCCTCATGAGATGTAAAAGTAAAATCCGTTCCCGCACCTAAAAGAGTGGGGAGCAACATTTCAGACACTGAGGTTTCACAGCAGAGGGAATATAAGTTCAACTGATATTGTATTTTTGTTGTTATTTTTATCATTATTTCATTTTAATTTCAGGCCATTGTGGAAATTAACCAAAATCAACATTTGGATTTCTGAGTGATCTCTAAGTGAATCAAGTTTAACTTCATCAGAAGGTACTTACCTGTGCTAAGTTATCCTGGAATCTTTTCCCAGTTTATGCCATTAGATGAATTAATTAATATTTTATATTAAAGACAAGGCTGTGTATTAAAACCAAAGTCCAAGACTTCAGTAAATCACATCTGAGGCTGACATTGCTTGAAGTTTTTACTTAATTTCATGTTTCTGTGAGAGTCACATTCCCAAATGGTATCCTTAATTACTTGAAGGTCAGATTTGTATGCCTCTGTACCAAATCAGCTCTTGGAAGATCTCCATTGCTTCTGTCCTTGTGTTTGCTCTGCTTTAATCCATATTTAACCTATGAACCAACCGTCTGCCCAATGACTTACAGTGACATATTGTACATAGACAATTTGCTATTTAAAAGAAATTTGAAACAGAAAGTTTCATATAGTATTATGCATGTTTTTATTTTTAATTTGCTTCTATTTCACAAATTTTATATAAGTTTATATTACTTTCTAAGCAGAAAAATATGTTTAAGTATATGCAAACTGAGCAGCTGATTTGTGTCCTCTTTATAAGAGACTTTTAAATTTGGAGTATTTATTTTAAACTTATAAATGCTAGAATAGCAATTACTTTAAAATTTTATTATGATATTGTAAAATCAAAAGTAGAAAGAAACTTCTAATATTTTAGAGTTCACCAATTCTAAAGAAAACTCTATAGACAACTCAATAGACAATTCTATAGACAACTCAATTTTAAACTTTGGATTTAGCTAAATATTTAAAGAATATTTACCAATGAAGATGTATCATTAGAGACTAATTCAAAAGGAGAATAGAAATTAATGGAAATACAGAAGAGATATAACTACAAGTAAAATTTATAACCTTGAAACTCAGAAAATAATATTTTTTGGAAATTTGAGATTTAGTAATTTGGAGATTTAGAACTCTAATCAAAAAGATATATGTGTGAAGATAATTTCAGAATTCCACAGGCTTTTTAAATGAAACTCTTTTAGAAAGTTTTAACTCCATCACTTAGTTCTAAGGCTTTGCATAATTTTTAAATAGTAACCATGCATATATCTGAGATAACTTTCATTCCCCATGTTCTGACAATGCCTAGATAACCACTTTCAAAGTTTGTTTGTTAATAACTATTATTTCTGCCTTTCATTATTTCTATTCTCAATTATGAGACCTTCCTAAAACATCCTACTATTTCTTCTCTTTCTGCTCCTACATCATTCATTTTTATACTAGTACCAAATAATTTTTCTAAAAATAAAATGTAATGTAGTAAATATCCTTTAAAATCTTTTGATAAATCAATTATAGTTATATAAACAACTAATAATATTTAGGGGGAAAAAAATTCACCTATATATGTGTCTCCTACTACAAACTAACAATAAAAAATTTAGAAAGGGAATAAACCAATTAGGTAAATAGCATTTGTTTACTACAAGTTTTGGAGATTAAAAAATGAAGAAACTTCCTTTGACTATCTTATCTAACAAAGTAGATCCTAAATTCTAAAGTAAACTATCCTAATTTATTTTCTTTGTTGCAGTCAAAATTATCTGGATTTAGATCTACAACTATAGATAGATAGATAGATAGATAGATAGATAGATAGATAGATAGATAGATATAGATATCTATATCTGTTATCTATCTATTCATTATCTATCATCTATCATCTATTATCTTTCATTCTACCTATCTAATCATCTATTTATCTCTTGTTTATATCTCTATATATTTATCTATAGTATATTTACCTAGATTAGATAGGAAAGAGAAAGAAAGAAATAAAGAAAGAAAGAAAGAAAGAAAGAAAGAAAGAAAGAAAGAAAGAAAGAAAGAAAGAAAGAAAGAAAGGAAAGAAAGAAAGAAAGGAAGGAAGGAAGGAAGGAAGGAAGGAAGGAAGGAAGGAAGGAAGGAAGGAAGGAAGGAAGGAAGAAAAGAAATAAAAGAAGAAAAGAAAGCAAGAAAAGCTATTGGTTATTACGTGCCCTGTTTATTACCTTCCCCTTCCCACCGCATTTATACACCTTAGGAGAAGAAAATGCATCTATGTTCTTTGATAAAATAATAACTTATTTCTATTAAATGTACATGAGGTTACTCACAACATTCCTGGTTTATGAGACCTTTAGAGCACAATTCTGACCTCCTGCCTCAGATACTGTCCTTCAGAGTGAAAAGAAAGGAAAAGAACTTTCATTACCTAGCAATGTGGACAGTCTAACGATTAATGTTTTAACTTATGTATAGTGTGTCAAATTTAATAAATTTATGCTATCCTCTAACTGGTGACAGATATTTTTCTCTCACTTTCTTTTGCTTGAAGAGTCAAACCCATTCTCATTTTGTGGAAAAGCACAGTTGAGAGGTGAAACAGTTTCAGAGGCAAGATGCTGCTTTAAAATTTGAAGCCAAGAGTTTACACACAAAGAATTTTATGGAGTCATTAATTTAGTTCAGCAAATAACCTGAGGATATGTGTGGAAACAGATTATGAAGAAGCTTAATC
Source organism: Macroglossus sobrinus (assembly GCA_004027375.1). Lineage (NCBI taxonomy): Eukaryota > Metazoa > Chordata > Mammalia > Chiroptera > Pteropodidae > Macroglossus > Macroglossus sobrinus. The sequence goes on from PVKZ01005218.1 coordinate 27,089, forward strand.
TAGAAGAGAACAAAGTAGTTTTAATCAGTGTTGGATTTTTCCCTAGAGTTACACTTGCCAGAAATCCTGGATTCAGTATTTGAGCAATTTTAATAATTTTCTCTACTAGTTGACTAAAAATATTCATATATATCTTATATTAGAAGGAATTGAAATGCCAGACACATCAGTTAAGATTATGGTAGAGATTTGATGAGTATTGAGGAGGTTGTAGTAGTTATTGTGTACTAAGATGAAGGCTAGATGCAGGTGAACCACAAGGGATGGAGTTATCCCCTTTCATAAAGCTGAAATTATAAAGAGAGACAGATACAATAGGAATATGCTTATGTATTCTATGAAGAAAAATAACATGGAATAGGATAAGATTTTATGGAGTGAGAAGTGATAGTTTAAATAAAATAGCAAAAGAATGATTTTGTAAAAGAACACATCAGAAAGCTACCCATTTAACTGAAAGAAATGTCCTGGTGACAAGTGCACATTCTTTGAGAGTAAATTAAAGAGGGTGTAACACTATCCTGAACACCTAAAATATTTAAACTAACTGTTTTTCTCTGAATTCCAACTTCAAATTCTTTTTGTCAAGAAAATATAATTTGTCCAACCATAGTTATTTGACCACTACAATACAATTCACTCTGCTGCATTAGGATGAGTCGGTATAAATATTTCTGGCAGTCCTTCATCTTTTTAAATGGAAACAATTTTGAGAGAAGGAGGAATGGCTTGATGGTTGTGAAATGCAGGCTAAGACTGTCTTTTGTAATTGAGCTCTCTAGGGGGAAATCCTCAGAAGACTGAAAAGGATCTTAGACCAAGATTATGTGACACCATGTAGAGGAGGCTAAGTATAAAAGAAGTCATAGATTTATATATTTCCAAAGTTGGAAAGAAAGTTAGACATTTTTATGGTTAGTCACTATACCACAAACAAAGCCAGAAAATTTCAGAGAAGTTAACTGTCTTTTATGTCAACGTTGAGATCAGTGACAGTCCAGGGATGAGAACACATCATCTTCTGAATTCTTCTAATTGATGACCTAGAAAATAAGGGACAGTTCTAAGAAAGCACACATTTCTAGAGAGTCCCTGAAAAATACTTCCAAACACAATTAATTAAAATATAACTGGTGGCAATCTTAAAAGAAATCAGAAAACAGTATTAAAAAAAAAACAGAATAAATGTAATGTACATCAAAGTATGTCATCATGGGAATGGCTCTTGAACCAGATCCTGAAGGAGAATAATGTGGCTTCAGATCATCTCAGAGCCTAAGGCATAAATTTTCCATGAAAAGTGCTGTTTGTCTAAATTCTAGTAGTAAAAATATGGGCATTCATTAAAGTAAGATCTCATAAAGAAAAAGAATCCAATAAATTTTTGTGCAAAATATCCTCACTGTTGTAATACAGCTATGAAAACTAGCAAAAAGTGTGAGTTTAAGCTTTAGAGCCTGAATTTGAATCTTTGCTTGGCCAAGTATTAGATATACAACACAGGGAAGGTTATTTGACCTCTCTGAATTGCAGTTTCATCATTCATTTTAAAAGTAAAACAAACAAAATAAAAAATGTGGATTCCACTTAATATCACTAGCAATATTTTGATGCTCACTTTATATATATAATATGCAAAATATTTTACATATTTGTTGACATGTTATATGAGTGTAAATTCCTGATTTCAGGAGAGCCAGAAACATTATCTGACAGTGACTTTCCAAAGAGATAATTTTGAGTTATTAAGCTAGAGTATTTTTCTTCTATCTTATTTGCTATTCTCTGTTCCCTAACTAATAATATATTTCAAATGTAGTTACAGGGAGTTAAATTTAGTGAAAACATTTGTTATTTTTGTAATAAGTATTACTAGACTTCTGGAGGCACACAAAGACTGACACTCTAATAAGGGCTATAGAGCAAGTCATTGACAAAGAAATGTTAAATTAGAGAAGTAGACATTTCTGAGCTGTAGGGAGATAGTTCAAAGATTCAATGAACTAATTAAAAAGTCAAAGGAAAAAAGAAATCACTGATGGATTTGATGTCTTAGTAGAAAGAAACATGTTTGTCATGGAGGTAACAGAAAGGCCAGAATGTTTTTCTAAGAAAGAATGAATTAGGACACACAATGAGAATGGCCTGCCTCAAGAAATGGAACGCATTAGAAAAACATTTAAATTCCTAAGAAATATAAGAACTTTAGATCTTCCATTTTTCCCATGTAATTTATAAATTATCTATTTCAATTTTTTCATTCACAAATAAAGCTGGCAAATCTTAAAAGTGGCAAGGAAGAGTCCCAAATCCTTTCAATAAGAGCCAAATAAATATTCATTAAATAAAAATTTTTACATTGTAGTTTAAATGCAGAAAATTGATGGAGACTTGAGCCATCATGGGATGGATTCTCTTGAAGAATTTACACTTAACTCTAATGGACCTGGGTGTTAGGTAGTTAGGCATGAGCAACAGAAAGGAAGGCCCAGCTCTGTAACCATAGAAACTTTCCTTGAAGAACCTTCCTTAAGAACCTCCCAGAAACACCTTCCTTTTAGGGTAATAAATTACCACAAATCCTAGAGAACAAAGGCCATAAAAGCTGTTGGCTAAACCAGCCACAAAGACGTGCAGAAAGTACTATCCTAACCTGCCACAATCTCAGCTTCTTTATACTCTCATTATAATACCATAACTAAATCTGGAATTTTATGAATCTAATTATAACAAGCTGAATTCTGGGTAAGCACATGTACAGTAGCAAAGTATTACACAGAAGCCAACTGTCAGTCAAGGTAACCTCACATATGGACAATCTAGGACCTTCCATCACGGCTCATATATAAACAGACCTTCGCACTTCTGGGTTGTTACAGCTTTCTTCACTGTGAACCCACTCCTCCCTTGGGGCAAACTCTGTTCTTCATTTCTTTTTTCTTTTCACCTCCTAAATTCCACAGGGCTGCCGCCTTCTTAGATGGCCTATCTCCTTCTAAAATATACCTTTAATAAATCTTTTTCTAAATCTCACTGACCTGTGATTCTTTGCTATATTGGCAGAAAAAAAACTGAGGAAAAATGCCAATTGCACTTTTGCATTGTTACCCTCCCATCCTCATGCCACTGGGGCGACACTAGAGTTGAAATTGCCCCCCAATGGTAACATGGGCAGTGACTGTCTTAGTGAAGATGAGCAGTTGTTTATCACTTCACAGTCCTGGTTACAGCTGTATGGCAAGTTCTTTTTATTTATTTATTTTTTGTTTATTTGTTGATTTATTTATTTATTTAATATTTTGTACGTGTTTATTTTTGTCTTTTTGTGGAGAAAATGTCAAGAAAAACACACATATATTTCAGCATACACATCAAAGTTTCTCTTTACTGTTGCCTCTTGTTGTTCCTTAGTGAAGCAGAAGGTATTGCAAACTGAAGTGAACACCCCATAATCTCAATCACTGGCAGAATTTGGCATAAATTAATGAAGGAAGAGAACATCAGAAGTTTACCTTGGAAGTCTATGGGTGCCCTCAGTGCTAGAGTAGTGTTTCTGCTTTCTTATGATGTTATATCTAATGGATTGAACTATTACAATCAATACTGTTGTGCCATTATAAAAGAAGTCTCATAAAAAGTGTTCAATCTAGAAGAATCTCAGCATTTCCTTAAATCATGTAACTAAATTTGTGTCAACAGCAGCAATTCATAAAACTCATAAAGGCATTTATATATACTCAATTATCATACATTAATAAGTACTTATCTTTACCTTTTCAAAACCTTACTTCTAATTTATTGACACCTCATATTAGAGTAATGGTACATCATTCTGCATTTAGTTTTACCTTGTACCATATCTTGTATCATACTATTCCCTCAACTTTAAAAATCTTGCCCACCTTCTTTTTTTTTAAATTAAAATTACTGAGGTGACATTGGTTAATAAAATTACACAGGTTTCATTTCATATGTAATTTGTATATTGTATTGTGTGTTCACCACCCAAAGTCAAATCTCCCTCTTTCTAATTGATGAAATATTCTTACTTATCTTTAAATACTCAGCTATAGTATTGTCCCTTGCAAGAAGCCTTCCCTACACATTCAGATTGGGTGACATTCTTCCTCTCTGTATTATGATTCTGTCCTGTCAGCACTCATCATATTATCTTACCTAGCCATGTATGAACTATCTACTCCACTCCAAGATTTTTTTATTATTTAAGGACAATAATAGTGTCACATTAATCTTTTTACAGTCAGGGCCCACGCAGCGCTCACTACTAGAAGTTGCTTAATAAATGCTTGTTATATAAAAGGAAAATAAATAGAGTAAATCTCCCCCCGACATGCCCACATATAAGCATATTCTAGGAATACTTACTTGAGGCATCACAATTTTTTTTGACATACCCTTCAATCAGATACAGTGTGCTCTTTTAGAAAACAGACAAAGAAATTCTAATTCCTCATTAGAGAGTAACGACTATCTTTTTCAGAGAAGTGGTAAGAATCTTTCAATCTCTCCTACAAACTGAGAACATTATTTTTAATGATATTTTGTGTATGTAAAAGGTTTCTTGAAGAAAAACCTTATATTCAGTTCTTCCTGATACTGAATGTAAATTAATTATAAAACCTGTTCTGCTTCCTTTTTTCCAAGTGAATAAAATATATTCATGATCTGAAGCTGTAAAAGGCTATTCTGAAACTATCTGCAGACAAGGTTGTTATGGAAACCACCTTTTTTTTCATCATACAATAAATAGTCATCTAAAAGAATACTGAACACAGTACACCTTGCTCCAGTAATTATAGGTGGTCTAGAATTGAAATATCTATGGCATGTTATGCTTTCAGGGTGTCACCAGAGCACATTTATTGCTGCAGTGAAATATTTTTGTAAAGAGATGAGGTACAAAATGTTTACTTGCAGCAATAACTTCAGATATGAAAGCACAGAGACAAAGATTTTTGCCTCAAAGTCCTCTGGGTCCCTCTGCTTTACCCACACATACGCTGTACATATAAACCAATAAAGATAAAGTCTCAAGAAAATAAATTACAAGATTCACTAAAGGTCTAGCAACATTGAAAACAAAAATATCTGAAGATATGTGCAAGCCACTGGTGATTTTAAACCCTCTTTCCGCGTACCTCCCAACTTCCTGTTGACAGACGAGATACCCAAGTAGACAACAATGAGAGAGAAGAATTTGAAGAAGTGTTAAAGAGAAAATAAAAACGACATATTTTCTCTGTCCTCTTCCTAGGTAACTGGGGTGTATAAAATTGCCAACAAGTTAAGGAATAGTTTCTGAATAGAGACTAGTCTTGATTATCACCAGAAGTTCATTACCTGCAACATTTATAGTAGCACTTGATACTTCAAGGGTTGAAAGAGGACAGCCTTGAATAATGGCACAGCTCAAAGTGAGCAGACTAAGCTTGAGCATCTAAGGGATTTAGTTTATATAGTCATGTACTAAGGAAGGCTCACCAGGGGTTCAAGTGCTACCTAGCAGTATAAATGAAGTAGAATATTTGCCAAAAGTAATAATTAGGGGAAGAGGTTCTGTCTCCAAACTTCATCCATACATAGGGGCAAACTATGGAGATGATTACACCACAAACAGAGTCAACATTTGTCATTGCCTCCAGTGAGAAGAAAAAAAAGAAATTTCAGAGAGTAAGACTTGAAATGGATAGGGTCCGAATTTATAGTACTAAAACCAAAATGATTATTTATTTGTCAATATATAAAGAAGATTATAGTTTCTTATTCTTGAGCTGAATGAGAAATCCTAAGAAAATCTAGATGTTTTGGTCAAAAATGAAGTTTTTCTTTGCATATTTTATTTATACATATCACTATATTTCTGTCAGTGTACATAGAAATTTCTACACAGATATGGTGTGAAAATGGGAAATTCTAGTTCAGTCTAGGGTTCCAAAGATATAGCACAAGGAAAAATTAACATAAAGTATTTAATCCCCCGTATTCTGAATTTAAGATCTTTGCTTTTTTCACTCTAATACTCATTCTTCTCATTCTAATAAGTTCTCTTAAGCCTTTCTTGATGTTTGGAGGGGGAAGAAGAGCATGAGGATAAGAACACTGGTATTCTATGAGAAATTGATTTTCTATTCCTCATTCTAGCATGAAAAAATTAAAATGCACTGTAGAAGATGATCTAGCCATAAATATCTAGCAGTATTAATGCAAGAAAAAAAAAACTTTATTAATGTACAATGGATACATTACTTAGTATAAAAAACTTGGAAAGACTTGTACTATATTACAGAGGGAGATAGAGAGTGGGGAGCAAAGAGAGAGAGGGAGAAGAATAGTTCAGAGAAAGAGGAAGAAAGCTTAGTTATGCTCACTAAGTGTTTTTTGAAAGGATCTATATTTGTACTTTATTACTTTACTAAAAGAGACTCTTGTTACCCTTATTTAGCACATCAGTCTGAAGGTTGGTTTTAAGGTTTACTCAAAAGTCTTATATATTTAGTTAGAAAAGATGCGAAAATAGACACATTATTTAATTTTCATAATGAAATATCAGGACTAGCTAACATTCCATAATAATCCAATGAATGCTAAACAGAAAGAGAAAAGAAACTATTTAAAATAAGATTCATTTCTAAAAACTCATGGAAGAAATAAATACATTTTGAGGTCATTCAGCTGTTAGGTATTTAACCTGAAACATCCAAAAAACTTCTTTTCTTTGTAAAACTGTTTCAAATTCCACTACTGACTTTTCAAACATACCACAAACATACCACAAAACCATTGTTAGTTGCTGTCAATTAATATGAGCTGGTATATAGTTAAAATAAAGAAAAAAATATTCTCTATTAGCAATCAGTCTAATCATTTCAAGAAGTTTTTTATGTTTTTAAAAATATACAGGTCAAATAAAATAAATAGTACAAAATGTGTGTTTTTCTGTGTGTGTGTGTGTATTATGTGTACTGGTGTATAAACACAGAAACAAAGAAAGACAAGAGAAAAAAGAGATGAGTTCTAAAAAGTAGATCATTATTACTTGAGAGAAGATAGTAAATTTTCTGTTTTAAAATGCCCTTGTTATTAAAAAATTTCTCCAGGAAGTCCACAAACTATAATTATACTTATAAAATTCTTAAAGCTACGTTTAATACAATTTATTTTCTTCCTACTTCTGGGTTTTCATTCTTCCTTGATATTCATGATCTATTTAAAAGGAAAGATCACTTCATCAGGGATATCTCCTGACTGTATTATCCCCTAGGGAAAGACAGACACCAACAGGCAAACTGTGTGAGCATCTATAGACATGGTATAGGTCAGAGTAAGTGATCAGCACAGAAGCCAACTTTGAGCACAAATTCATTCACTACAAGTTTCCAAGCCCAGTCAGTGACCTGTCAGCAAATTAAGTAGAAAAGCTCCAAAGAAATTTTCTTAAACTGTCCCACAAATGAACTGAAATGAATAGGAAACAAAAGCAGAACTCGACAAATTAAATTTATCATTGCCTGCTAATTATATTTGATTATATTAAGCAAATATTTTAACAAAAGCTTTATTTCTAAAAAATATGTTGGACTTATTTCAATGAAATTTGCTGAAAATATCTTTAGGCTCAACACAAATATAAATATCCTTATTATTGCCCTTGTTTTAATACAATTATGATTCTCGATTTGTGATTATTTTCTGCTGCAAAGAAACAAACAACAAAAGATTGCTTGGTACTCTAGTTATCTATTGTTTCTTAATAAACAAATTTAAACTTAGAGCCCTAAAGCAACGGTATGTTATTATCTTTCATGATACTGTAGACTGACTGGACTCAGTTGAGCAGTTCTTGCTTTAGGTCACTTAGGCAGTGAGATGTTGGCTGAGACCAGTGAACTGAAGGCTCAACTGGGCTGACTGCTGAGAATGATCCTCAATCCCTTCCCAGTCTTATTTTCAATTACAAATCTATATAGATTCTTGGTTACAGTAAAAACTGAATACTCATTACAATTTGAATACTCCTTAGGCAAACTCATCCTTTATCTTTATTTATGACATCCCTGGAACACTCTTTTCATATCTCAGCCCCTTAGAATAGTAATTTACACATAGCAAGGTCTCAACAACTATGTGTTACATTAGACTGAGTGGTTGCTTAGATTATTATCACACTTATGCATTTGATTATCACCTTTACACAGAAGCATCTGCATAGCATCTGAGTTAGATAAAATTAAACAATCCTCAAGTTAAGGATTCAAATTTTTCTTGATGATTTCTACCTACCAGGATTACTTATGTTTTTATATTATTGGGGTTTTTTTAGAAGACAGGAAGTCTTTAGAGGCTTTAGAAACTATTACTACTAATAAAAATAGTTAATAGTATGAGGTTCCTCAAAAAATTAAAAATAGAACTATCATATATTACAGCAATCCCACTTCTGGGTATGTATCCACAGAAAATAAAAACTGCATACCAAAGATATATCTGCACTTGCATGTTCATCATAGCATTATTCACAATAGCCAAGATATGGAAACAACCTAAGTGCCCATCGAATGTATAACGTATATAATAATAACAAAGATGTTTTCCTTTTCTACATTCTATATATAACATGTAATATAATAATAAAATGATGTTTTATATATATAATATATATATATAATATGTAATATATATAATATGTAATATATATATATATATATATATATATATATATATTCAATGTCCAGCTATGAAAAAGAAGGAAGTTCTGCCATTTATGGTAACATGGATGGACTTTGAGGGCAATATGTTTAGTGAAATAAACCAGACACAGAGAGACAAATACCATATAATCTCATTTATATGTGAAATCTAAAAAAAAAAGTCAAAACATAGAACAGAGTTTCTATGAGAGAAAAGTGGTTGCCAAGAGCTGAAAAGTTGAAAAATTGGAAACAAGTTGGTAAAATTGTACAAATTTTCATCTATAAAATGACTGAAGATCAAATGTATAGCATGGTGACTATAGTTGAGAACACTGTAATGCATAATTGAAATCTGTTAAGATTAGAACTGAAATGTTCTCCCCCCCACCCAAAGAGATAAATGTAAAAGAATAGTTAACATTTATTAAAGTCTCAATATTACTTATATGAGTTATCATATTTGGCCTTTATAATTATCTTATATGGTTCATATCTCTTTCTCCTGGTTTTATGGCAAGGAAACTGAGGCTTGGGGAACTTATGTATAGTCACAGATTTTGAGTTGTACAGCCAGGACTTGACATCAGTTCTTATTTAAATTCAATATTCTTAACCACAGTATCACATGGTTGGATGTATAAAGTAGTTCTCAAAGAAACTGGAGAGAAGCAAATAATTAAAATATATTTATGCATAAAGAAGCACAAAGCAACCCAATGGGAATACCCAACAATGCTATCCTTCTAAATATAATGAATTTTGAAATTTTTAGATTGAATCATATGAAATTGCCATTTTGTAGGTCATAAAATTTGAACATTGACAATTTCACATGACTTAACTAATATGAACAGTATAAATTCAGCATTATGTATAACATTAGCAGATCTCTAATTGCTGATTCCCTATCTTTTAAACCATTACATTAAAAAAGTAAATAAAGCAGTTTTAGATCAAAAAGTTGCTAACAATATTACAATAAATATATTGTCAGAAATAATTAGTGCAATATGCAGCAGGTCGATCACCCAAATGATATTAAAATATTATAAAGTAAGATATTAAAATATCATAAAGTAAAAGATAAAGTAGACATGTGAAAGAGTCACTCAGCTAGGGAAGGTCAGCTTCCTAACCAACTGTCAAGTGATCTCTCCAATTGGCATTTATTTATTTCCATGAGTTTGTCTCATTGCAGTCTCTGGCACTCAGTTTTGCAGGCTCACAGACTTGAATTTATGATATTCTCAAAGTTGACAGGGTACTGGTAACATTGATTCAAAATAACAAACATTATAAAAAACAGTTTTATAAAAAGTATACTTATTAATTTATAGATTTCTATATATGCATAGTAAATCAGACCAGCATATTCTTTTTAATGTTTTCTTCCAGTAGATAAGCTAAATAGGAAAATACATTAAAATCAAAGTTTTCAGGGAAAACGTGAAGTATGAATGAAAAGGATCAGTTTTAAGATTCAGGAGCATGAAGTTATTCTACAAAGAGAAGCAAAGTAAGAGAATTTATCCTCACAGCCAAGTTCTTAAAACAAAATAATTTCTTCCATGCTATTTAAGTGACTTTGTTTCTTATAATTTATATCTAAGTCAAAAAAGCATTGCAATATGTCCTCTATGAATTTTGTTTTTCTATTGTTTATTGCTTATGAATTCATACTTATGATCAACACATTATTTGTATATTAACATCAAGTTTTCTTCCATTTCAACTACTCTCTTTTAAGAAGACTTTGGATAATTATATCACAGATTATTTTATGAATTAACTCAGGGCAACCCCATTTCTCTTATTTTCAATTTCTTCAGTGACTGCATCTCATTGTCTCACAATTTGTGAGGATTCTTAACCTCAGTATCACATAGTTGGATGTGATAAATCATCTTTATCAGTCTTAATCCTTTCAATTGGTGCTTTTATGTCTCACAATTTGTCTATGGTATTTATAAAGTTACAATTCACTTTCAATATAGTAATCTTTATCCTTTGTAAACTGGCATTTCTTTAAGTCCAGTTTATTATATAATTATTCTTGGAATGGATTTCCTTAAATGGAATCATCAGGTATGAAAGATATACCAACTGGATGTTTGAGAAACCAAAAAGTAGTAGAATGTAAAAGTCAAAAAAATAAATTTATCTATATCATACCTTTCACAAATTACAAAAAGTAATTTATTTTTAAATAATCCCAAATATTTTAGACTTATATGTATTTCAAACTTTTAACAAACATTTCAATATTTAATATGATATGGAAATTAAAATTTAAGAAAAGACAAAAGCATATGCATGGCAACTTATCAAATGTAAATATAGGTACTTAGCTACTTGAAAGAGATTTTAATCTTTGTTCCATTATAATCTATTTGTTTTTGCCAGAAAAACTTTTCATTTTATCAAATTTAAGGCTCATGCAAGCCTAACAACATAGAGTTGACACTAAAGCAGTTTTATTTTGTTTTACAGTAAATAGTATGAATTCAAGAATGGATTTCACTACTTTTAAAAAATAAGTCTACTTTTCTCCATTAACTTAAGTCATAAATCATCTTTATCAGTCTTAATCCTTTCAATTGGTGCTTTTATGTTTCCTAGGAACATACTGATGTATTTTCATTACCTGAATTTGGTTTAAGGATGCTGGATGTACAAAGATAAGCTACCACCTCAAATTCTCAAGTCAAGATTTAAATGTCAGTGACTTTTATTATTGTTGGCTATGTGTATGTGCTCAATTTGTAATACCAAATCTGAAGTGGCAATCCAAACTATCAAAAAAAAAATTGAATAGCAGTTTAGTACATGGTATTAGTGAAGTTAAGATTAACAAGGAAATCTCAGATCTCATTTTTTAGATGTTAAGCTATTTCATTAAAGACTTTATATTGATAAATTAATAACTAAGGTTTAATTTTCAGAATACCATAAGATTCCTAACAAAGCAGCATGCATATAATTTTGCACCTGTCATTAATCTTATATAGCTCTTCACTTCTGAAGGTGAGAAGAGGTATTATTTATTAATATGCAAAGGTAGTTATCTTTTTTAAAAAAAATCTAATTAGGTTAATGATATGTACACCTTTCTATCTACCATATCATTTGTTCAATACTTAATAATCTAATTTTGATACAAAACAATGACTAATCAAATCTCAAAGAGATTGTCACCACTCATTTAAATATGAGCTATCATGCTCTACTTCTTAAAATAATAATAAAAAAAAGCATTTATATACAATACATAGTTGTTTCTCATCTTTTTCCTTAGATGAGTTTTCTTAATTCTCTGCTAGGATCAATTGACCACTCAGATAACTCTTCACATTTTGGTCTCTAAAATAATACTTTTGTGTAGCCTAGTCACAGTTCATAATAGTGGTCAGCGATAATTTTAATGCCAAAAGATATTCCTTCTTGCCTACTCATTTTATTAATGATTTTCACCTTCTAATAATTGTTCCATGAAATAATTATAATTTAAAAATTTCTTTTTAACTACTTCACCTCAATTAAACCATCTTAGTCTTTCTAATTATTTTATAACTTTATCTCTCAGCAGGTTAATTATGAGGAGATACTGGCTTAGATATAGCAAGTGTGTGATGTCCATCCCATGCTTCTAAATACTCACTTCATGCATCCAGCAACAACAAAAATGTCAAAAATACCTTTTGGGTGCAAGTTAAAGTTCACAAATAAGGTACAAAAGGCATCTAGTTCTAATGAATGCTAATAAGTGCTGTGAGAATAGATAACTTAGTTACGAAGATGAAATCTCCAGATCACTTTCCTAGGAAAAATAAATATCAAAATTGGAAAAAAAAATACACTTAATTCAGGAGGCTCACAAATGCTGATAATTTTGCTCAAGACTTCTAACATTAGTGTAATATTCACAAATATTAGGAACTATTCTCTTAAAATATCAGGAATAGAGAAGCTTCTGCATCATTAAAAGTTCTGAATATATAAACAGCAATGTATGTCATAATATGTGTATATAATATGTAATATATAACCTGTATTATATATGTTGTACATAATATATAAAATTAATTTAAAAGCTCTGTAAAGAGACATCCAATTAATTTTTATCTTAGTTTTCCTCAAAATTTGTTTATCTGATAATATTATTTCTGCATAAGGTATTTTAGCATATTTATAAGACTCACAAGAACACAGTTGAAAGATTACTATGCTAATCTATACATGATTCAGATTATCCTGATAAATCCAAAAGTTTCCATGTCAGAAAAGAATATTTTTCCAAATTCAAAATACATTGTGGAGCATAATTCATAATTAATATATGACAGAAATTTTGAGCAACTTTATATTTATTATAATTATATAGATTTTGAGCAAAGAGTAAACACTAACTCTGATCTCACCTTATGGGCCAGACATTTTATGACTCAAGCATCCTTAAAAGCATGTTCTGACTTACCTATTGCTAAAAATTAAAGTAAATACTACATTCAAAGAAGTGTTGTTACGATCCACCAAACAAAAGCTTCTCTAACTCTAAATTCCGAAGTAAAATGTGTACTCTGAAAAGTTGCAGATTTCTCAAGGACTAAACAAAGCATTTTCTTAAGTTGATGCATTTATCTCTTCTACAGTTTCAGTGACCTTCTCAAACATTTTGGAAAGACTCTTCACATTCTTTAGTTTATTGTTCCCATTTGAATCACGGGAAATAAACAGTTTCCAATGAACAGACTGACTCTTCAGAAAGTTCAGTTTAAGTTGGTTATTTCATACTCAGAATTGTAACTTCCTTTAAAATCAATGTTGGCAGTACTTAGGCAATAAAATACATCAAACTGTTAACTAGGACACCTCATCACCTTTTGTGAAAAGGTTTTCTGTGGTAACAATTAAGTAACAATAAATATAGCTTTCTTACTTTCTATTATGAACTGTTGTATAATCATCAAATTAATGTTTTGAGCAGGCATCCTACCTATTATGGTAACAAGCCATATCTCCTGAATTAATTTGAAATAATTCCTGTTGATCAAACTAAAATTGTGCAGTAAACTGGACAATAAAAATATGCTGACTTAAGCATGAAAATTATACCATTATGCTTTTAATTCATTTTCCGAATATGTTCATGTAGTTATGAACATCATCTTAATTAGTATTTTTTAATTTTTTATGGTCCATCCATAAAATCTTTTAAAAAATCAATTAGTTTATGAATAATTTTTCCAAAAAATAAAAATTGCAATTCCAAAATATTATGTTATTTAGGCATCTCATAGGTGCTAAAAATGGTGCTTAAGGTCTCTAGTCCTAGTGAGATTTTCACCAAAATTAGGAGCTATTTTCTTAAAACATCAGGAATTGAACATTGTTTTTGTACTGTTGGAATTTCTGTCAATTATCTTTTTTTAATGTTCATAACTGCAACTACTTATCAATATCAAAATAAAATAACATCTATATAATTTCATGTGTAATCCAAAAATCAATTTTGCTTAACACAGAGGGAAGAAATACTTGCTGAGGTATCTAATAAAATCTGATAGATTGCTGCTACAAGACACAAAGGATATCAATGAAGTTACAGAAAGGAACTTCCCTGGAACAATGATGTATGTTTCAATGTCTACATTAGTCAATATCTGTCCTGTCATCCCTTACTGTTACTTCCCCCTAAACCCATCATGCCATATAATGTGGGTGGTTTGAATTCAGATGAGAGTGAAAGTAGACGAAGGTTGAATAATAGAATGCAGAAGACAGTAATTTCTTATTGCCTCTGTGCATTTTCATTGGAAATAGATACCCTTAAGTCAGAATTGAGTTACATTATTGGTTTCTCATCTTATATTTAGAACTTATAGGGAAAATAAGTGATCCCAGGTTACTTTAATCAAATTGATCTTTGTTTCTTTTAATTGGAAACCCAAAGTCCTTAAATGCTATGCTAAAATAAATGCCAAGACTCTTATGGTAATGAAGTTAAAATTTCATTTAAAAAAAAAGAAAGTATGTTAGTCTTTAAGCAATCTTTATCATCCCACACAGACATTCCATTAGTGAATTGGGTATCATCATCAACATCTTGTACTCAATTTATCAGTCTGTCAATTTATCTGAAGATAGCACAGGAATGATGATTTACACTTCTTTGCCCATAAATGCTATTCCCACAGAAATCCTACCCTTCTAACCTACATTTATTTGGTTATCTGCCTAAACACTGTTTAATTGTAGGTATAAAAGAAAACAAGAAAACAAAACATTGTTTTTCTAATTATTTTCACATATGCAAGCAATAAAGTCAATTAACAGAGATAAACTTTAAAATATCCATTTCTATTCAGGCAACCAAGTTAACTATTAGATTCAGATTTTAAAAATAATTTAATTATACAATTTTTCATAATAAAAATGTTCAGCATTCTACTTTGAATTAATTTGGAATCCATGTCACACACATAGATTAATTTATTTATAGACCACCTGACATGACTAATTTTTTTCTTTTTTAGGTAGGTCTTTGCCTTTTTATTTATAATGTATGTAAAAATAAATGCAAAGTTAGCACATAAATATTCATAGATTCTATGTATCTCAATATTTACAAAGCATCTGCCAACTACTTTGACAAGCAATGATAGGTTAGAATGTATACTACAAGTGGGGAAAGGATGGTTATTTATGTTTCAGGTCACTTCCAAGACAAATGCAGCGTAAGTATACAGCACATACAAGCAAAAGACAACATAGTTTAGAAATAGATAAACCATAGTAGCTTTAATTTCTATAACACTCACCTTTACAAATATTAGCCTAAATTAATTCCTATAAAGTAATTTGAAGGCCCATTTTATCTTGATAGGTAATGTAATTTGCAATTGTAAAGACTTTTTTTGAAGAAAGTATTGGTTTGGGCCTTAAATTCTGAAATCCCACCTATGTGTAGATATGAGATGCCTCTTTAAATAAAAATGTAGAGTATAAGACTCAGTTTTCTTAATAAAATTCCAATGTAATCATTTTTTGTTTAATTTCTAAAACCTCAAGAACTGCCTTAATGAACAGGCTTACACTGCTGCTGAATCTTGCTACATAATGTAATCTTACTGCTTTATCTACAGCTCTCACAAAAAACTTGGCATATATAAAATGTAGAAAAACATAGAAATGTTAACACAGGAAACATGCTATTTTTATAATAGTTAAACCTAAGAACTTAATCTCAGATCCTTGTTAAATTATCCTATCGGAAGACTGTATTTTGAGCACATAATATTCACCTTTTGAATTTGCAAGAATTTATTTTAGTACTGTCTTCAACATATATCAAAAACCATTACATGCCTTTTTTATTTCTCATTCCTTAAAAATTATTGTTCTACAAACTTCTGCTTAGAGTCCTTCCCTAGAATAATGAAGTAGGAGTATATACTCTAGTACCAGATTGGCTTAATTTTACTCTCAAATCTGACATTTCAAAAGCAAAGTGAACTTGAAAAACCTACTAAACTTCTCTGTAAACTAGCATAATAGTAGTACCTATCTCATTGGGTTTTGTACCAGAGGGATTAAAGTGAAACATTTAAACCTGGTCCTCAAACAGTAACCCTCACCCCAAATTTTAAACTCTGCTCTTCTCACTCAAAAACATCTCCCTGAGCAATCATTTCCAGTTCTTAGGCTGAAATTGACACCTATTGGTTGATGATCACACAATTATTAACCACTTCGTGCTATTTACCGAATCAGAGATTGTTACCTGATTACTCTTTGAGAAAAAAAAGAATTTGGACTTTTGTTCTCTCTAGTACAGTCAATGCATTTTGCTCTCTGATATTTTGTCTCATTTTATATATTATTTCCAGACACTAGTTCTGATATAGTGACAACCAAATACCCTATCTTTTATGTCACCATCTTTAAGAACATAGCTCTGG
Organism: Macroglossus sobrinus; assembly: GCA_004027375.1. NCBI lineage: Eukaryota > Metazoa > Chordata > Mammalia > Chiroptera > Pteropodidae > Macroglossus > Macroglossus sobrinus. Next base: position 43,758 of record PVKZ01005218.1, read on the forward strand.
GGGCACATCTGTTTCCTTTTTACAGTCATCTATCACACCTTTGAGATATTATTTTCTCCTTCATAGTTCTCTAATTTTGTCTTTTAAGGTCTAAAACTTCTCTAGCTAATGATTACTTCTGCTATTTAACACTGAAGCATTTTCTTTTTCCCAAAACACTTTAGTTCCTCTTTGATTTTCTGAATAAATGTAACCCTAGAGACAGATTATTCAAGGCATGGACCTATGTAAGCCTTTCTTTGCCTTTGGATTTAAGAATTTAATTGTTTTTCTTCTCTCTACCGAAATTAATGAAAATTGAATATACTTGAAAAAATAATAACATAGGTCATTATTTCTTTTTTTAAAATTAATCACCCTTTTGTCTATGAAGCTCTGATATAAAAAAATACAAACATGGCTTCTCAAATGAACAAACTCAGAGTTGACTTTTCACCACATAGTTAGGGTTGCCCTAATCAATCTGAATGATGTTTAAGTCATTAATAGAAACGAAATTTTACTCTTAATTTTGCACAGTGTACTTACACTTTAAAATTTTAATGCCAGATATTCTTAGTTCTTCCATAGTTCATGTGGAAGATAATTTAAAACTTTAAAGATATACTTTGTGGAGCTGGCTGAGCATCACTGAAGGTTTAAGAATACAATCTGATCTTGTATTTCTGGCTAATAAACAAAAAAGGTAAAAGGAGTATAACACTAATTTCTGAGAAGAATACAACATATTTCTCAAATCAAATCTGGACAGAATCATTGTAATTGATATGTCTTAGGCAACATACATAATTCTAAGGTGCAATGAAAGAGGGAAAAAAGCATTTTTTTGTATTTATTCATTCAAAATTATTCAGTGCACTGTGTATTATGGATCAAGAATTCTGCCATGCAACAGGGATATAGAGATGAGCAGAATGATGTTCTCATGTAGCAGAGAATTTTATCTACCTGATCTCCATTGTTGGTCAGGACTCATTCACTTTCTCTGATGAGAATACTGTTATTGAAGCACCTTCCATTTCACAGAGTGGTTTCACTGGATCCAAAAGTCTCTCTTAAGATTTCCCTCGTACTCCATTTCTCTCACACCTGAAATCTCAGGATAAAGCAAATGGTTTAAGGTCTTCTGTTTCTGCCCACGAAGTGAGGCTCCTGTGAATATGTTTACCAATGTTACCATGGCATCCATTTGCCTGTTCCCCCAAACCTGTTATTTTCTAATTTCTTCATAGCCAGTGATTACTAAAGTTAATATAAGGCATAATGGCATGTCAAAGTAAAAAGTCCATAATAGTCATATTTACTAAGGCTTAAGGCTTAAAATCATTGATGGCCTTCAAACATGTAGCATCAGTTTAAAGAAAAATACACAAGAGTAAGACCACTAACATTCCTCCCATATTCCTGACTGTCTTTAAGACTCCTGATCATATTAAGTTATTGTTAGTTTCTAGGCCTGTCCTCATAGCTATATACTTGGCCAACCTTCACTCATCCTCAGGACTCAGTTCACATCTTCCTTCTGGGTATACAAATATTTTTTATTTTTCAGTGCTTAATATTTCTTCTAGCAAGTCACTTAGTATATTTTTAATGTTTTTCTTTTTTTCTTTCATTATATTAAAATTATATAAGATTTTGAAAGAGAGGCAAAGGCAATCCATGTGGACCATCGGAGAAAGTGAGTGAGTCCTGACCAACAATGGAGATCAGGTAAATAAAATTCTCTGCTACATGAGAACATCATCCTGCTCATCTCTATATCCCTGTTGCATGGCAGAATTCTTGACCCATAATACACAGTGCATTGAATAATTTTGAATGAATAAATAAATAAAGAAAAATGCCCTAGAAAGTCCTCTTCCATTGCACCTTAAAATTATGTATGTTGCCTAAGACATATCGATTATAATGATTCTGTCCAGATTTGATTTGAGAAATATATTGTATTCCTCTCAGAAATTAGTGACATACTCATTTTATCTTTTCCGTTTATTAGCCAGAAATATGAGATCAAATTATATTATTAATTCTTCAGATTTTGCTTTAATTTTATAGTCATAAATTTTTAAAAATGACCATGCATTCTTCACTGACTATCCATGCCACTTAACAATAGTTTTTTTTTACAGGTCCTCCATTGAGTGGATGAATCTTTTTCCCCACACCTTTACTCTGAGCTGGCCTTGTGACTTGCTTTGTCTAATAGAATGCTCTGGAAAGGGCTATGTGTCAGTTCCCAGCCTGCACTTCAAAAGGCTTCACATGCATTTGTTTGAACCTTTGAAACTTCAAAGTGAATGATCTTGCTTCCAAGTGAATGACTGAGTTACATACATGGTCCAGTTATTTTTGTCACTCTACTCAATAGCCTGAAATTGTCCAGATACACAAGAGAAACTATCTTCGATCAGCCAGCCAAGCCAATCCACCACGTGAGTGCAGATGCATGTAAGAGTCCAGCCAAAATCAACTGCATATTGCCAGGACCTACAGAAATACCCGACTGGCCCAAACTCTCATGAACAATTATAATTGTTTACTGTTTAAAGTCACTACATTTTGAAGTGATTTGATAAGCAGTAATTGCTTCTAAGACTACTTCCAAATGATCTTATTTTAAAATAGCAACTCCTCTTCCTATCTTTTGTCTCAGCATTCTGTTTCCTCTTCCCTGATTTGTATGTACTTCTTCAACAATATATACATCAGTATATCTATACTTTATTTATTTATATAATTTCCCTCACCTCCAAACTGAAATGGAACATCCATGTAAACAAGGATCTTATTTTGTTTTTGTTTTTTTTTTGCTATATCTCCAACACCTAAAAAATGCCTTGTATAAAATGGACATGCAATAAATATTTGTTTAATTAATCAATTAATTAATCTTGATAATTTTATTAATTGTTATATAGGGAATATTTGTTTCTTTCACCTAGTTAAAATTTTTCTCCCCCCTTTGCTTCTCATTTGATTAATTCTGTTGAAGCTATCAGATTTGTTGTTACCCAACATATTAATTATATAAACAGAATAAAATAAATGGATTCATGAGTAGCTTACAAGAGTCACTGCAAGAATTCATAGAACCTTGTTTTAATAAACAGAAATTATAACTATTTCTAGGGAGAGTCAAGCATAACACTTAATTAGAAAAATAAAGTTCTTGACTTTTTCTCAACTTTTTCTTAGAAAATTGATAAACATAAAAGTCTTATACAGTCTAGGCAGCTGATTATTTGTTTTCAACAAACTTCTATTATTTATAATTTCAACATCTTCAAAAAATGGAAGAATGAATTGGTGTTTCTAAAAAAGCAAGAACAGTTGCTTCTACTCTGTATCCCATCCCTTTCAAGTAAGAAAGCATACAGATTTAAGAAGGTCACATGTAGCTTACTGACGGACATAAAACTAGCCATATGGTGATTCAATTTTAGAAATCAGTTGGTAGTATGTTTCTAGTTGATCATTTTCACATCGTATTATATATGGCTTCTAAGGTGCAAGAGTTGGGACTTATTTTCTAAAATAAATTGGCTTTATAACAACCTAAAAAAATCACTCTATTTAATACAAAAAATAATTTATGAAATGAGAAAAATCTAATCCACAAAAGCAAAGTTATAGAGTTAAAAAGATGAAAGATATTATAGAAATTTCACTTGTATTACTTTTATTATTCTCTACAAATTTTATTCTAATATTAAAGGGCATTTCAAAAAAAAAAGTCTTAAACCTCTTTTTTCAAAAGCTAAACATATGAAAATCTATTTAACAACCTTAGAAGAATTGTAAAAAATTGAGAACATCTCAGAGTTCATGATAGTAAAGCAAAGCATAATATTTCAAGTCATAGTAATTATGCTGGCTATCACCCCATAACTGATATAATGTGAAACTAATAAGCCAAGTAATTAGTATGTCTAGGTCAGAATTTTCACCTCAGTAACTGAAGGGTAAATGAAGACAAAGCAGTGCAATATTAAACCTACAAGCCAAAGAGCAGTAATATATTACAACAAAAATCTGAAAGATCACTTAAGAAATAATATATTTTTGTTGCTCATTAAAGAAAAATAAGAGAAACTAATATAATTTTTAAACTTAGTGAAAGTTAAGACATATTCAATTGTATTGCTAATAGATGTTAGTTCTTACATAAACATACTTAAATGTAATATGTTATACATAAATATAAATCATTGGATAAGTTATGTTCATCTTAATTAGGTGTTGTAGCATCTTAATTGTAATTAAAGTAAATATTTTTGTTGTCTTGAAGAGGAAAACAAACAAAATTTAAACTTGCATTGAAGATCTGGTGCCCTCATAAAGAAGAAGAGAAAACAATCAAATATAAGCAGATACTGAGAGTAGTTGTCCTACTATCTATAATACGAGCTAACCACAAGCTGAGGACAAAAGAAATAAGTTACTCCCCAATTCTATGTTCAGAAAGATACTAGAGATAAGAAAAAAAAAAACACACTTTTTAGGACTTCTTAAGAGATACAGAAGTGGCACTAAATTCCCTAGTCCTCTACTTGACCCCTTCCCAGAAAGAAGGTTTGTCTCTTTGGGGAGTACAGTCTTCTGAAAAGAAGATTACCACCACCACCTCCCCTTTCTCATCAAGAGTGGAAGGGTCTTTGCCATTTTCCTCAGGTCCAGTTTTGTAGGAGGAGAGCTCTAGATTTGTATGGCTCTTCAGAACTGACCTGAGTTAAGCCAAAGAACTACACCTCAGTACTCTCACATTGTAAAGTTACTTAATATAGGCTGCACTTGGAGGAGGCACAACTTTGGGCAAAGCATTTAACCAGAAAATTCCTAAGAAGGCTAAAAACTAGGGGCCATTTCGGCAACACACTCAGCAGCTGCGGGAATAATCCCTTCATTCTTGAGTGGTCTGGCTAGCCTAACACGGTATCCATTTCACCAGCCCTTTCAATCTTGGCAGGAGATGTGATCAAGAACTTCCACATTAAGGGCAGGATGGCCACCACTGGCCCCAGCACTTCTCAAGGTCTATTAGTGATAAAAAAAAAAAAAAAATGATGGGTCCTATTGTTAACAAACTGACTGAAGACAGTGGATGAGATCAAGGGCTTCTTTCTTGTTCAAACATTACTGTGATTTGTGGGTAACATGAAGCTCTTGTGTGCATGCAGATAGGTGTAGGTCAGCTGCAAGTGGTTGCCAAATATCAAAGAGAAAACCAATATCTAGGGAGACTGTACAAGAATAAGCCATTTTCTGCCTTCATTTAGCCCACAGATATGGGTCAACCAAGGAGGAAACTTCAACCTCACTCAATTAAATGGGGAGACACAACCTTTTTCTTACACATTCTCTCTGTCCCATAACCAGAGAGGAAGGCTAAAAATGAAAGGGGGAAGGAAGTATGTAGAAAACATCGCATTTAATTCCCACTATACTTCAAAGCACTAGAACCACAGACAAACCTAGATTACCCTAAAAAGAGAGGAGGTATGTACAATTCAGGTATATTGGATACTTAAGGTCCTTGGAGCCACAGCTGACTTTCGAGGAACTGAAGTTAGTGGACAAAAGCCTCCATCTTTTGCCCTTGAGGGCAGAAATTCTGAGCTGTATTTTAAGACTCCTCAGAATGGCTTAAAGAAATCGTCTGCCCTCTGTGCGACTAGTTTGATACAACTTCCTTGTGTTACCCTTCTGTCATTTCTTGTTTCACTCTCCTACTTTCCCTCAATTCTATGTTCTGCTATCATATTTCTAAGCCTTTGGCTCAGGCTGTGCTTTACACAGAACCTAAGCTAATGCACACAAAAGTGCACTTTCCTTTGTTTTTACATTTAATAGAAATCTTTTTATTCCTAGTTTTATAGAAGCCAGACATTCTGTTAATGATACAAATTATAGCAATAACACATTTGATAGAAGATATTTTTGTCTTCAGTGCTTTTAGCACTTTTTTTTGAAGTGACTAGATTTTCTCTCAGGGGTCTTTGAATCAGAAGAATAATACTATTCTGCCCTGAATGTGATCAAGGATACCTGATTATATATCTTTTTCTCCCATATCACAGATTTTTGTAAGCTTTATTCTGTGGTTTTCGAAATTTGATAGGCTTAGAAATATTTCTACTTAAACTCCCTATCACTAGAAAACTATAAAAATAATGTATTGCAACCTTGGGTCATATTTGTATTTAAATAATAACAGAGACAATTCTTGGTTCTCTTTTTGAGAAACTACAGTTGTAGGACTATCAAAGTCACTCTGAAATATTCATGTTATAACTTATATATAATATCAGACCTTCCAGTAACACATACTTTCCCTTACTCTTTATGGTTTCTGCAATTTTTTCTCTCAGTAAAATGACTACACCTTGGACATTTATATAAATCATCAGTAGAGAAATGTTTGTACCTGTCAAGCTAAACAAATGTTCTACACCCCTTTCATTGCCATGAATCTACTAACTGACTGCTTATTTATTCATTGTGTTTGCATGCCTGATTTATAAAGGAACAAAACTGCATGATTGGATACATTAAGTATTACATTATTTCTTATACTGAATAAATAAGAAGCTTTGGTAGGTTTGAGGGAACTTTCAATTAGAATTAGATGCTGAGGATTTAACTCTAAATTCAAAAATATTTGACCTAAAATAAACATATATTGAAAAAATTTTTGAAAGAAGTCAAGATAAACATTTGAAACTGAAAGTGAGGAAGATGCCTTGGATAAAAAGGCTGACAAACATGACAAACATAATTTTTCACATTGAGTAATGATTGGTAGGAATGAGATTACATTTTTTTTTTCTGTATAGATATCCAGTTGCCTAATACTAAATTGAAAAGACTATTTTTTATTGATTTAATTTACTTGGTATCTTTAAAGAAAATCAATTGGCCACATAAGTGTGGATCTACTTTTGGATTCTCTATTTCATTCTATTTATCTACATATCTACCCATATGCCAAAACCACACAGACTTGATTACTATAGATTTTTTCAGTTTTATTGAGATATCATTGATATTTAACATTGTATAAGTTTATGACTTCACATATGTATATATTGCAAAATGATTACCACAGTAAGTTAAATCTATCACCTCACATAGTTACAATTATTTTCTTATGAGAACTTCTAAGATCTACTCTCTTAGCAACTTTCAAATACACAATACAGTATTATTAACTATAGTCATCATGGTATGTATTACATGATCAGAACATATAACTGGAAGCTTATACTTTTGACCACCTTTTCCCAGTTATTCCATTCTCACTTCTGGCAACCATCAATCTTTTCTTTGTTTCTATAAATTTCTTTTATTAGACTTCACATTAAGTGAGGTCATACAGTATTTGTCTCTCTCTGACTTATTTCATGTAACATAATGCCCTCAAAGTCTCTCCATGCCATCATGGCAAGATTTCCTTCTTTTCTTGGCTGAATAATATTCCATGTATATGTATATATACCACATTTTATTATCTGTTCATCCACCGATGGACAGTTAGGCAAGACATTTAGGATGGGCACTGTACTTTCTTCTTGAAGAATATTTTCACTAAATATAAAATTGTGAGTTGACGTATTTTTTTCATTAATTTAAAGATGTTGAGTAATATACTTGACGATTATAAAGCAAAGTCAGTGAGTTAGAGTGCATTCTAGAATACTCACTTTAGATTGTTTTGCTTGGCTTTCTCTGCAGATTAACAAGGGATCTCTTTAGAGTTCAAACCTTAAACCACACTACTAGAACTATGATTTTATTCATAGATACAATGATATAATTTTATCCTTTATTGGAAAATATATTGATAAAGAATGATTTCTATTTGTTCGTGGATTATCAAAGTATTCCAAAATTCCATTAAACTACTTTAGTAGAAAATTAATGGAAAAATTAAATTATTTAGGGAGCACTTAAGTTTTATATTTATAGATTTAAAATTTTCTGTACAATAGATCACTAAAATTCTTTCAAGTGAGCAAGAAAGATAACTCAGACTAAAAATAGATATATAGATGTCTGCTTGAAAAATGTCAAAACCTCTACTTTTCCAATGTTCTAGGTATCTATATGGACTTTTGTAATTAAAAAATATCTGTGACTATTGTGTCTATAACAGCTCTTCAGTAAACTAGTATGGCATACTATATCATATATGTCGTGATATGTATATTCATGGTACATATGTGATATCCATGACATGTATGACATGGTATATCATAGAGAAAATAGTTTATCAACCAGCTGAGGAAAATATATCATAAATAAAATTATTTTAAGGCATTAAAATTGCTTACTAAAATTATATTGTCTGAAAAACAAATGAATTTAAAATTAATATTGATAAAATACATCAAAATCATGACTTACTTCATGATGATATGCAATTTAAAATTATTGCTACTCTGGCTTTCTTGGTTAAAGTTATTTATGTCTCTAAGTTTTGAAAGTATAAAACTAAATAAAAACACATGCCTAAAAGCACTGTAAACAAAATGTAATGGAGAAGTAATATAAAGATTTTTTAATAGCTATCATATTTATTATATTTGAAAAAATGAAAACAGGAAAAGAAAACATCAAATGTGTATTTTTCTCCATAGATTTTCTGGGGAAAAAATTCACTTTAAAATATAAATTTTATAAATAGTTTACAGAAAATAATAACAGAAAAGACATACAATATTTAAACAATCAATTCTACTTTGAATTAATAAATTTTAAAATCTAAACAATAATAAAGTTCTATTTTTTACCATTCATATAGTCACAAATTTAAAAGCTTGATACTGCTCAGAATTTGTAAGGGTTTGGAGAGAGGCATTCTTATATTTCCGGAAACTTGAAACATTTTATAGGATAGTTTGGCAATTTCATCACTAGTAATTTACTCAATGTACATAATTCTATTTGTATTTATAAATATATATACCATGTTGTTTATCTCTGCTTTCAGAAGTAACAAAAATGTCAAAATAATCAGTACAAGAATGATACTCTGTTATGGCATTTCCTACAAAGAAAAAGAATGCTGCTTTAAAAATTACAGCCACATCTATATATGCTGAAGTGAAAAATTTTCCAAAAAAAAAATTTAAATAAAAGGAACAAGAGAAAAATAAGTTTAGAATAATAATCTTGAGAGAGAAAGAGATGGTGGTGGAGAGAGAGAGAGAGAGAGAGAGAGAGAGAGAGAGAAAGAGAGAGAGAGAGAGAGAGAGAGAGAGAAAATGCACATATTACAATGGGTTGCAAAAAGATTTTTTTCCAACTTCATAGGAAATACATTTTTTAAAATTTCTCAAAAGTTTTCATGCCAAGAAGAATGAAATCTGACAGGGTAGCTAAAGAAATAACAATATACTAAATAATCATTTAAGTCATTGAAAAATATTAACATCAGAAAATGGAGGAAGTTTAACAACCAGCAAGATAAAATTTAAGAGCAATAGGCAACTGGGAAATAAAAACAAATATACAGTCTTAAAATAATTTGCTAAAAAATGTAAACAGTGTAAAAATAGAAATAATGTAAAAACCTAGACTTTCAACTACAGAAGCTATACAGAAATCACTTCCTCCCCCTAAAAAAAAAGCTAGGTAAGAAGAAATGGAGTTAAGAGCTGAAAGAAATAGAAAAAACAAACTAAAATCTGGCGCTTGAAAAAGAGTAATTATCTTTTAACAATCTTCTTACAAGGCCAGCATGTGTGTGTGTGTGTGTGTGTGTGTGTTTATCGGGGAATATTACAATGAATAATATAAGGAATATAGACCAAAAAAAACACACAGAAATAAATTAAAACACAAAATTAATATAATATCAAAAACGATTGTCATTTGATGACAATATCAGCTTTATGTCAAAACTGTCTTTTAAAATTACACCAGCAGTGCAAATGTCTTACTCTTCCTTTTGTTATAGAGGCATAGTTCACGAGATTTTAAGGATTGAGAGTGTGCTGACAGTGATGCAGTCATCTTTTTTTACTTGTCAAAATGTCTAAATAATGTTTTAATCAGCAAATTTTCTTTATACTTTTGGTAATGAATAAGTAATTTTATTATCAGAATTATGTTAAATTTAAGTTAATAAAACAAAAACCAGATATATCTATCCTGTAGGCATAAGAATATTAGGACAGACTTTGATAAAAATATTTGCCCCAGAAAAATAAATTTTGAATTCATTAATTCATTGTGAAAGACTTTCGTGAATAAAACCAGAACTAAATGCAATTTCTGATAATGGACAATATTGAGTGCTATTTATCTTATATGCACTACATCACAATAATTTGAGATGAGCACTTAAAGGTTATCTGCTTATTCAAATAATATTTTTCAAAATTGGTTATGAAATCTAATATCCACAATATTGATGAAATGCATAGTGCGTCTTATCCAGCACAAAACCAGGAGAAATGTTAATTATGTGAAACATTACATTTCTTTGAATAATTTTATTCACATCTGATTATGAAAAGGATTTCATACAGATCCTTTGAGAAATGTTTGACAAAAAAGTATTTCAGTTGTTTTACCAATCTTCCCTACAGAACCTAGACCCACCTTAAAATAAAACTGGGGCAGACATTTTCTATAATAACTTTTTAAAATCATTATCTAAATCTCTTATTTTTGTGAAATGAACATGCAGCTCTTGAGCCTGCCTGCAGAAGAAATGCTGTAAAAACTCATTTCTGAACAAGAAACAACAGGATAATAGGGAACAAGATGGAAATGAAAGATAAAGAAACAACACCTCTCTGTCTACCAATAGATTATATGGGGAAAAAATAAGAAAAAAAAGTATTCTTATCTAAAAGAGTGAGATAGTTACTATTTAGAACATTATGAATCACATATTAAAGTATTAGAAAATAAGTTCATTTTTACCATGTTATTTCAAAGCAGGAGCATAATAATATATAATATAGAATATAATATGAATGTATAATAGTGTATACTTGGCACAATTATATTTATTTAATCTATGCTTTATTATATTTTTATATTAAAGATAAAACATAGTCTCTCAACATATATGCTTTTAGCAATTTTATTCAAATCATCCACATATAGTTGTTTTCTTTGGCAAGACCTATTTTTCATACAAAAGCCAAAGTGTATGTGTCAAAATTTTCCACTTATGAATTAGCCATTCAATTTGAAAAATGCTATGGCATTTTTCAATCCCTGTTTTATAATTTATTTTGTGTAAGGTTCTATGTTTCCTTAAATAGAGGGATTATTTTTTTATGACCCAAAAGTAAGATGAAGTCTTTCATTTATTTTTTTCTATGATAACATAAATGCTATGACATAAAAGAAACATTGCATCCTTTTAAATTCAAATATATGCCAAAGAAATAAAAATATTACACAATATTTCAGCCACAATAACACTTTATTCTTTGTTTAGAAAAGAAGGAGAGAGAGAGAAAGAGAAAGGGAGAGAGGGGAAGAGGGGAAAGCGAGATAAAAGGGAAAAAAAGAAAAGAAAAGAAAGAGAAAAGAAAAAAAAAGCTAGCAAGCTTAGAATAGATTAAATTGAAAACACAGACCAGAATGAAAGATAAGACTCCAATAACACTGAGAAGACACAGAGAATTGAATCTGTTATAAATGATTTATGCTCCGGGATCATGAGGTTAAAAAGGCAAAAGCTTTAATGCTCACTCATGCGAGAATGTCAAGTCACTGGTCTAGATAAAGAATTTGACAGTAATAAGATTTTAAAAGAGGATATTTTCTGGTAGCATTGTCTGCCATAATAAATAGAGGTCATAAAGCTCTGGTCTAAACATATTCAGGGGGGATTAATACTGCAAGCAGATCATTCATCTGAACTTTGAGAAAGTACTTAAGGACAATTTCACAAATGGATAATGACATAAAGACTATTTGTGAGTCTCAGGAAAATGTTTGCTTCTTTCAAGATTTTTTTTTACTTCACTATAATTCTTCTCTTAATGGATAAATTTTTATTGCAAATTTTAAAAAGCACCATGCCTCTTTTAGAATCAAATATATAAATCACTTATATTAACTACAATAACAGAAATGTCACCACCAACAATGTTAATTCCTGCATGATCAAAAAGATACTGAGAAAAGTGAACTACATAATAAAAATGCATTCATTTTTTAAAAAAGATAATTTTGAATTTGAGTGAATCACTCAATAAAAAAATGGTTCATCTTCTCTGAGTTATATATTTACAGAAATTAGCTGTCTGTAATATTTCACAAATAATCTCATTGATTTAAGCAACACATCAACTTGAAAAAGAAGTCCAGTTTGTTCCAAGGATGTGGGTAAATAATCAATTGAAATTATTTGGCTCCATCTGGAACATATAATGCAAATATCTGACATTAATTATGTACAGAAATAAAATTAAAATTTCCCTTTAGTTCTATTACTAATGTTGGTCAACAGGGGATAGAATATAAATAACAAACTTGCTGTATATTTATAACTATGATTTTTTCTCAATATAGTTTAGTCTATAACACTAAATGACTTTATACTTTCATTGAATATAAATATATAGTTATACAATACATTAACATATAACATTCTTTAAAAAATTACACAGAAAAATTTAATTGTTCCAGAAGCATGTTCTTGGCAGTTGTCCACAGATAATCTTATTACTTATTAAGCACTGGAATATATATAAGTATGTGTGTAAATAAATTATATTAAGGTTTTAACACATATGCCATATTCCAAAGAATTTCATATATGTAATTTACCCTTGTAGAAAGCATCATAATTCCTCAACATTTTACCATTTTAATGGCTGTAAAATGATATCATTTCGTTGCATCATTATTTAAGTACAATTCTTTCACCCATTGAATCATTTGGGGGATGCAACATAAATACAGAATATATTTTTTGAAAAAGCAACATTTTAAATAAAATTTTAATCTGTCATATACAACTGTCACTTTTGAAAGGGTCAGATTAAAACTAAATAGATATCTTAGTCTGTAGGACAGATCTATCTACAGGCCTTTATGTACTAAGATAAATTAAATCTTTACTTCAAGCAATGACTATGAACTATACATTTGTTCTATTCACTTTACATTTACAAACTCATTAAGTACTCACAAGAGTCATAAAAAGTGATTACAATTATTTACCCTGTTTTGTAGATGAGAAAATCGTAGCTAAGATGTTGGTAACTACCAAGCCTAAGCTTAGTAAGCAGTTGAGACAGATTCCATTTGTCTTTGGAGCCTATGCTCTTACTCATACCTAGTTATAGTGTGGTATCACACACATTCACACACACATGTATGCACATACACAAAACATGATATGTAGATATTTTAATGTTAGAATTTTCTCAATCATTATTAAAACTGATATTAGTAATCATACTCTTTCTTAAGAGAGCTTTACAAATGTTGCTCCCTTTTTTGCAGTCCCCTGTGTCTAATTTTGTCCCTTTTCACAGATTCCCTCCTTCTCCTTTTCAAATACACATTAATAATTTGTCTTTATTATTGATGTTCTAAAATTGTTATCAGTATAATTCTAGATGTGAAATCTTTACTAATTTCTGCTCACCATTAAGCAGGTCATTCCTCAGTCTGCAGGAATTTTCTGTTAATAATTATTCTACTATCATCTCTCTTGTCTCACTCTCATTCTCTTTGCTCTCTCCTAATAAAATTCCTATGAAATGCAAGTTGAACTTTTCAATCTACCCTCCTAACTTCTTAATATTTTCATAATATTCAACTCTCACATTCACTTTTCCTTATACTAAGTTCTTAGAGAAATCTTTGTCATGATTTACTTGAGAAGTCTTAGTCTTATGGTCATCTCCGTGTGGTATTTGAGTGTTATTTTATGTCCACTCTTTCCAAATAATGATCCTTTCCAAGCTCTTAAATTACTTGATATCCATAAAATAAAGTAAGTGAACTATGTTTTTGCCATAAGGATGTGATATGCTCTTTTATAATTCAGAAGTTAAGCATCTATATTCATTTTAAAGAATTCCCACGATCACTCTATTAAACCTTTTTAATCAAGTTTCAGTGTTTTCAATAATTGATTTGGTTTTTCCATTATATCATTGTCTTGATATATTCTATCTCAGTTTTCTATTGCAATTTTTTGTTAGATACTGTCATTTTTTTTGGGGGGGGGAGCCTATTTCTGAGAAGATAGGCAAAAAAATTGTTGTAGTTTTATGCTTTACTATTTATAGAAAGGGAGGAACAGGAGAACCTGCCTTTTTATGTGTTATACTGGCTGGCATTCTGAGGGTAGTGCTCTGTTTTCTTTTCTTCTTCTTCTTCTTCTTCTTCTTCTTCTTCTTCTTCTTCTTCTTCTTCTTCTTCTTCTTCTTCTTCTTCTTCTTCTTCTTTCTTCTTCTTCTT
>PVKZ01005219.1:0-58096 GCA_004027375.1 Macroglossus sobrinus
GGAAGGAAGGAAGGAAGGAAGGAAGGAAGGAAGGAAGGAAGGAAGGAAACAGAAGGAAGTTCTGCTAGAGAGCCGGAGAAGCTTCCAGGGGATACGCAGACCCCGTCTTTATTCGAATATGGGAACAGAGACCCCAGGGATGCCCTGGGCAGAACGAGAACCAGGACCAAAGCCCTGGTCCTGATATTGAAGACTCCAGCAGTGACTCTTTGACAGCACTGCCTGTACCCAAGTTTGCTTTATGCACAATGCTGTGCCCTCGGGCTTGCCGTAGAAATCCAGGGTCTCTACTGATAACGATCATGTGATTTTTATCCTTTATGATGGACAGATGGGAGGGGTGGGGGTGGGGCAAAAAAGGTGAAGGAGATTAAGAAGTACAAACCGCCAGTTATTAAATTATTAATCACAAGGAAGTAATGTATAGCACAGGGAATATAGTCAATAATGTTGTAATAACTATGTATAGCACAAGATGGGAACTAGATTTACCGTGGTGATCACTTTGTAAGGTATATAAATGTCTAATCGCTAAGTGGTACACCTGAAACTATTGTATGCCAACTATCATTAAAAAATAAACAAATCATAAATGTGTTTGTTTGTTTGTTTGTTGTTTGTTTAGTACTGGAACTAAAACAGTTGTTTCGTACAGAAAACAGTAATTTTTTCCTCTAAGTAAGACCAGGCTCCATGCACATAAAGTGCCAGGAAGGAAAATGATTCGAAGACAACACAAAGGAAGTGACATCCGTGAAGGACTGGCTAAAGCTTCTTTTGTCATTTATCACTACAAGTTCCTCACGGTAGCATTTGGGAGTACCCAGTAGGCAGGGGTGGGTGGAGGCTGTCAGCTGTCTTCCCACAACCTCACTCCCTAAGGGCCCATTTCAGTGAAAGCCAGCCTCAGGTGGCATCCCACGCCCACTCGGACTTGTGTGAGCAAGCAGGAGCACGGATGTCGTAAAACACATCCTGTCAGTTCAGTGAGCGTGAACCTCTCTTTTCACGTGCCTGTCCTTTGCATTTATTTCAAAACGTGCCCAGCGTGCGTTTTAATCAGGTCTTGTAAGATGACAGGCACAGAGACGACTGCCTGCCTTGGGAAGAACCATATTACTTAACAGCTCCCAAGAGAAGAAAGAGCATGTCACACCCCGCGGGGACACACGAGGAAGCACCAGGGGACAGCTTGGGTGCAAGGCTTTGTTACCAGAGCGACAGGAAGTAGTTAGGTGGGCAAGTTCCCCGTGGGGCAGGAAGCGACACACAGACTTTGAGACTTGGGGTTGGAGGGTTTGCAACGTGCTCTTTATACACCTGCGAAAACATAGCAAGGGCGTGGATGTAAACGACTTTGGCTGGTAGTCTGGCCCGTGATTTCGAGATGCCAAATCCTCAGTGATTAAGGACATGAAGTCTTGTTTTCGATCCTCTTTTCCCTTATGTTCTGTAAAAGGCTTAAGTCAGGAAAAAAAAAAAAGTACTTTTTTTTTTTGTAATTATATCCCATTTTCCCATAGACCAGTATATCTAAAATTTTTTAATTTACTTGGATATCTAGCATTTTAAAGATTTTCCTTTTCCCATTTCTCTCAACCATATTGTTTGCCATAAGTAAGATACTTTGAAGGAAAACGCAGTGACTCTTGATGGTAAGAAGGAGAAAGAAAGTACCAGCAAACTTACCTGTTTCATGAGGCCAGATCAGCATGTGGTCAGATTTTTTTTTTTTTCAAATCTGTGTCCAGTATTGAATGCGAGGTCACACACCGGGTGTCTTTAATATCACTTTAAATTAATGGCCAAGGATCTTGACTTTGCCTGTGTTTCTTCAGGTGGCTCCCGGTTCTCAGTCCTGGGCATCTATTCCGTATCCTCTTCCTCCACTCAGACTCACCAGCCTCCTCCCTCCAGTGACTCTCAGCCCATCAAACCCGATGACCATCGTGTGCCCAGTGCCAAGCCTGCCCGTGCCCACACACTGGTCCTCTCGCTCTCCCCTGTGTCACTGTGAGGAGGAGTTCATCTCCTCCCTAGCTTAGGATAGGTCCCAGTCCATCCTACATAAGGACTCTCCCCAAGAAAAGAGCTTGCTGTGTGCATCACCATTTGCTTTGCGAGCTGCAAGAGAGGGGAGGCCTGGGAACGGACATAAGAGCAGCTAGGAGAAGTAGCTCTGCATGGGAGCTCACGTGAGAGAATGGTAAGATGGATTGTTCTAGAAATATGGAGGAGGCCTGGGAAGCCACGCCCATGCGTGTTTCACATCCAGGCAGATCCGTGGCGAACGCAGAGAGGGAGGCTGCTCAGAGAGGATGCTGGGCGCCTCGTGCGCACGTACTAGAGGTCGTTCACACAGAATGACGGGGCCACGTGTCCCTCGGGCTAAAAGGTGCTCAAAGGGATGTGCAGTCCTAACGTCCCATGTGCTGAAGGCTGTTCATGGGGGTGTGAGGGACCCAGCGCTCCACCTGCTAAAGGCAGGTGGACATTGTTCCGTGAAACAAGAAGATTATTGGCACATGTAAGAAAGAGACTGGGGTGGGGGGGACTGAGAAGCAGTAGGCACCCAGCTCACTTCTGTAGACACAGCAAAGTCCGTGGTGGAGTTTAAGTAAAACCAATTGTCCTCCATAATGTGGGTGGGCCTCGTCCAATCAGTTGAAGGCCTTAATAGCACCACGACTGACCTCCCCCGAACAAGAGCGAATTCTCCAGTAGATGCCGTGGGACTCAAACTGCTCACCCACATCCTCTGCTCTTCTGGGTCTCCAGCCTCTGCGCCCACTATGCGGATTTTGGACTTGCCATCTTCCATAACCACGAGATCCAATCCCTTAAAAATGCTCTTTCTCGCTCAATTTCCTCTCTCTTCTTGGCCTGGGTCGGGCACTGCACAGACAGCGCCTATGCACCATTGCAGTTAGCTCCCTACCCCAGCTCTATGAGGTATGCTCTGCGGTGCCAGGTCTGGAATAGAATCCCAACTGCATGCCTCCCAGAGCTGACTCTTCGTCCTCCATCACGTGCAAAATCCCTGCAGAGAGCCAGGCAAGTTACGTGCAAGTCAGGAGTGAACTGGGTCCCTCTTACGCAAGTTCTCAGCTCTGTTCTGGACCTAGGGGTAGGGTCTCTGTTGGTGGCTGTAGCAGACCCCATCAGTACCCGGCCCCACTGTCCTTGATCTTCACCGTTCCAGCACTCACTGTGAGTGAGTGTCCCCAGCAGAGGGCTCAGTTGTGCCTCACACACTGTCTGGCCAGAGCCACCTGCAGCCCCACCTACTGCAGGATCAGATTCAGTCTCCTGGGAACCTTTGTGTTTTAACAGTGCCTCTGCATTACTACCATAGTACCAATCAGGACAAGCTTTTATTTCGTCTCACATGTACGATTCATTCTATTTGTAACAATGTTTTATTGCTTTTTGTTACAAACAAGATACGTGCTCTCTGTGAGCTAATAATCAGGGGAATACAAACATCAGCAAAGAACATAAACAGCCACCTCAAGTCCATCACCTAAAGATTCATTCATAATAAATAAATATTCATTCATTCAGTTCCAGGCTTCATTCTAGATCTCGGGTGATACATGAATGAACAAGAGTCAATGATCCCACTTCGTGAGGCTTTCAACACAGGAGAGATTTTGCTTTATTTTCTGAATTTCCTTCCAGTCTTTTTTTTTTTTTTTTTCTGCACACGGACTATATTTATTTAAAGTATCGGTAGAACCCCGAATGGTGTGGTGTGGTGGGAGGGACTTCGGCTGGGGGCACAGATCTATCTTCTGAGTGTGGCCCCACGCCCCACGGAATGAGCAGAGCCCCAGTTTCTCATCTATCAAGTAGGAACGAGTGTGCCTCTCTCTACATTCTATTTTCCCCCCAGTTTTATTGATAAATAATAAGCATGCCTCACTGTGTGAGTTTAAGGTCTACAGCGTGATGGTTTGACATGGTGTATGGTGGTAAGCACAATAGGTTCAGTTAACATTTGCATTCTTATCCACTGGCTGGAACACACAGAACACCCATAATGCATCAGCTACATCCCCCTCAAGACCCCCTGTCGGGAGCCGTTCTTATCAAGGCTCTCATACCTGAGATCTAGGCAACTTCGCCTTGGGACAGAATCTGCCTCGCCCTGTGCTATCTGATAGGATAAACGGCATAAGGTCAGTTGCCCTGACATACCCTGACTTGCCCTGGGCCCCTTGAGCCATTTGCTTAAACTAATCTGACCTTGCAGCCCCCTCCTCTCCCGGGATCCTCCTGCATTTTTGGTTCAGATAAGGAAATGGAATGTTCTGCGGTTCGGTATCCAAGGCAACCGTGCTTATGCAAATCCTCCCCTGTATATACTCTACCCCTACCTACAATAAACGAGGCTTGATCAGAACTTTGTCTACCTCCATTTCTTTGTGTCTCCTGTCCTACCTTCATCCTCCACAGGTTCCTCCTCGCCCTGCGTTGTTTTGCCCTGCGGGTCGGGGCAACCCCTCCCCTGCCTTCATCGCCAATATCAGAATCTCCTTAAATCCAGCTGGGTCCAGAATCACAATTCACCGTTTGTAGGATAGGCAGACAGGACAGATACTTTGCAAAAAGGTCCCTTCCTGTTTGCTGCGCATTATCTGCATGCTGCTTCCGAGAACCGACCTGACAAATATTGACTCTGCTGCTGTGATCGTGAAACACTTTCTTGAGGATAGGAAGTGAGGCCCTGCTGACGACCCAGCACCTTGCCGTGAGTACCAGCTTCTGCCAGAAAGGAAGGCAGAAGGCAGGGGTGGCGGTGTCTCTCTCTGTCTCTCTCTGTCTCTCTCTGTCTCTGTCTCTGCCTCTCTCTCTCTCTCTCTCTCTCTCTCTCTCTCTCTCTCTCTCTCTCTCTCTCTCTCTCACTTTGGCAGCAAGGATGGGAGAACTGAGTCCCCTAAAGTGAAAATATCATCATGATGTCCTAATTCTAAGGTTTGAAGTAGGAACTTCAAGTTATAAATAACTTCTCATGAAACACTTTTAAAAATTTTGAGGAAGGAGACTCCCAGTATTCCTGGCAGTTAGACAAATTACAGGATACAGCCGGAAGGAAGCAACATGACAACGTTGTTACAGCAAAGTTACGAAAAGCTCTGCTGTGTGAGACGGGCGGTGCTCCTGTGCGAGCGCCAGTCTGGACTCTATGTCACACACTCGTGCCACTTCCCAGGCGCTCATCGTGACCCCGAGTCGGTCCCCCCCCGCCCACACGCACGACGGGGGTGACAATGCCTGTGCCTCAAGGTTCTCGTAGGGGCTCAGGTGAGTGACCTGAAGCGAGCATCCCTGAGCCAGGGCCCGGCTGGCCTCTGGGCAGAACCGCTCCTCATGGCGTGGGACTGCCCTGGCATTTCCAGAACGTTCTCTCCCCCACTCAACTCCAGTAGCGCCCCCTTCTCCGGGCTCTGAGATGATCCAGAATACCACCCCGCTGTTCACACCCGCCCCTCCTCCTGCATTGTAGAACACCTCTGGCTGGGAACCAGCGATAGATACAATGTATCTAACATCCTCACCTCACAATAAACACTAACTACATGGGGGATATTATGATTCGTTAATGGCGTTCTTACTATCCCTCTGGGATCTTTCTGGAAAAGGAAGAAACAAAGAGATAGAGTATACCTTACATCAGCTTCAGGAGAAGGGGGTGAAACTTGACACTGCGTCCTTTCCCTGTGCCAGGTGCTGGTACGGACCCCGCCCCTGGAAGGTAGGCTTGATCGTTTGCATTTTGCAAATGGGACACTGTGGTCCAGGCTCCAGGCTGAGCTGCTGCAGACAGAGCCTCCATGCGAACCCAGGGCCCCTGACGCCCAATGCAATCCTCTTCGAGACACAAGATCCTTCTACTAGTCTTGCGATGCTCTGGGTGCAGCAGGGTTGAAAATGGGATAAAAAGAAGAAGCCGGAAATAGTTTTGTCATGGTTCTTATTGATTTTCCCCGGGGGCAGATGGGTTTTGAAAGTGTTCTGCTTCTTCCCAATAATTCCCCGCTCAAATTATCACTAATCTAGACCACAGCGGGCGGTGGGGAGGGCGGCAGCTCCGACCTTGGGAAACTGCCCACAGCACTTTGACCAGCAAACTACGAGTTGCGACATAACTGATAATGAGGTTGCACTCGTCCCCCCTGACAAGTGGCCTTGGAGGTTGGGCGGGGTATTTAGGACACCAGGCCCTGCGAACCATCTGCAGAATGGTGATCTCTCCTGCACGACCACAGCATCTGTAATGGGTTCAGGGGCCACTGGTTTGGGCAAAAGGTGTTCGAGGTGCTGATTAAGGCACAAACATCACCAGGACAGACGAGCAAGGGTCTGGCAGCCACTGGGGAACGTGACAGCGGGAAGAGTCAGTTTTGAAGGAAGCAGGGGGACAATGCTCTCCTTACTGGGGACATCTGAGTGGCGGTGTGGCAGCATGTGCTCTGTGAGCACGTGGAAGGGTGTGTGTGGGGGCCGTCAGACGGGAAGGGGACTCTACACCCGGGCGGAGAGAGCAGAGACATGCGTCTACACTGCAGGTTCACCTCAAGCTGGAGCTGAATTCCAGGCCTGGAGCAAGGGGGCGTCTGCCCTGCGTCGATTGGACCCTCTAGAGGGGATCCGGGGTTCTGGCACACGTAACTTAAAGCACAAAGCCGTCGTATAAGCACGGCAGGCCAGGGGCTTAAATGACAGAAATGCATCGTCTCACCGTGCTGGTGACCAGAATTGCAAGGTCAAGGTGTCAGCAGAGCCGGGTGCTTCTGAGGCTTTGAGGGAGAACCTGCTCCAGGCCTGTCCCCAAGCTGCAGGGGCTTTGCTGACCATCTTTGACAAGCCTTGGTTTGTAAATCTCTGACTTCATCTCATGTGGCGTTCTCCCTGAGCATGTGCTTGTGTTCAAATTGTCCCTTTCTTATAAGGACACCCGTTGCGTTGGATTAGGGCCCGTCTAATGGCTTCATCTTAATGAATTACATCTCAATGACCCTATTTCCGAACAAGACCACACCCTGAGATACTGGAGATCAGGACTTTAGCCTATGAATTTGGAGGGGACACAATTCAACCCATAACAGAAATCTTTCCCAGGCTGCTTTACCAACTAACATTGATTTCAGCCACTGTGTGTGACAAGAGGTACTCAAAACAACGGGCTTGGTGGAGGCAGAGCTGCTCTCTCTCTCTCTCTCTCTCTCATCTCTATCCCCCGGGCTCCACCCATCTTCTGGCTTTGCCACCTGCGTGGGCCGCCCTCACCCACAAGGTCCCCACAAGGTGGCTGATCACCATGCCCACACCCCAGCTAATAGGAGACCACAGATCAGAGGGCACCCCTCTCTCTGTGAGGGCCTGTCCCTCCAGTTGGCCAGATGGTAGTTAATGGCCACAGCTAGGTGCAAGGGCGGCCCAGCATCACGCATTGTCCCAGTGTCCTGAATACCTGCTCCAGAATATTGAGCATCACCTCAATCCTTGAAGGTTAATGAATGATTGAAAGAATGACTAGAAAGAAAAAGGAAAAGGAAGGGAGGAAGGAAGAATGAAGTGGAGGGAGGGAGGGAGGGATGGAGGGAAGGAGGGAGGGAGGGAGAGAGAATAGACCATAGAAGGGTTTTTTTATAGCCCAAGTCCTTTTCTTGACAAAATCTTGCAGACGTATCAATATGTAAAGCAGATCAAGGGTTGGTGCTCTGGCTGGAGCTTTGCAGGTAGTGTCTGGAGCCCTGCTTGCTGACCCTTACCCTCCCGCTCTGCACTGCCCCTCATGACACCTCTGTGGGGTACAGGCTGGATGTGAGGTTTGCTGTGTAAGCGATGGGGAGCCGTGACATGATTCATGAAGAAGAGTGACGTGTTCAATGTCTTGTTTCCAGAGGATGGAGCCAGCGGGGCTGTGGCTGCTGGGAGCAGGAATCCTGGCCTCCGTCTACTGCCAGCCCCTTCCTGCCCATAGAGGAGATAAGAGTCTGGGGGTGTCTCAAACGCCCAGCGGTCAGTTCTCCGAGTCAGCCCCCGCCTACCACAAAGTCACACCGGCCATTACCGAATTCGCCTTGCGTCTGTATAAGCAGCTGGCGGCCGAAACCCCGGGAAACATCCTCTTCTCTCCCGTGAGCATCTCTACCACCCTGGCCCTGCTCTCCCTGGGGGCCCCAGCTGACACCTCGACTCGGATCCTGGAGGGTCTCGGCTTCAACCTCACGGAGACCCCCCACGCCGACATCCACCGCGGCTTCCAGAGCCTCATCCACACCCTTGACCTGCCCAGCCCCAAACTTGAACTAAAAGTAGGCACCTCCCTGTTCCTGGACAAGCAGCTGAAGCCCCGGCAGCAATTTTTGGATAGCATCCGGGAGCTGTACGGAGCGTTCGCTTTTTCCGCGAACTTCACCGACGCTGCCACCACCGGCAGGCGGATTAACGACTACGTGAGGAAGCAAACGTACGGGCAGGTGGCGGACTGCCTGCAGGAGTTCACCGAGGACACGCTCATGGTGCTCTTGAACTTCATCTTCTTCAAAGGTGAGTGCTGGCTTGTGCAGAATCACTGCCGCCTTCTCCATCTCCATCCAGCCCTGCCCCTACACGGCGCCTGTCTTGAAGTCTTATGGCTATTTCTTCTGGTCATCGTCTCCCTATAGTTAGCTAATGCTCTTGTATCGCTGCTTCTTGATTGATCAATATTTGGTCTCTCTTGCCATTTTTTTCTATTCTATTTTTATTCTGACTTTTTCCTTGTACACTCAGTCTCACTTTTCTACTAATAATTCATTTTTAGAAAAACTATTTTCTTTTTTATATTGTTATCTACTTCAAGCATGACAAAATATAGAGAATAACATAAAAACCACTATACACTCTGCCCACCATGAATGAAGATATATTAACATTTTGCCATTTGCTTCAGATTTTTTTTTTTTTAATATGACATTGCAGATAAAGTTCTATTTTTTTAAAATGCTTTTCTGGTCCCATTTCTCTCCTTTTATGCCTCCCCAGAGATAACTACTATCCTAAGGTTGATGCGTACGCTTCTCATCCATGTGTATATCAGCACCATTAGCATATTAAATTTATACACATAATCATATATAATACAGTTGCTGCATTTTCAAATTGTACACACATGGTCTCGTACTGTATGTATTATTTTTGACTTACTTTTTTTGTCATTATCACATCTTAATTTATATCAATAGCTTATTTTGACTGTTGCATTGAATATGTCACACTTTTTTTTCTTTTTCTTTTTCTTTCTTTTTTTTTTTTTTTTACTTTAGGTATTTCCTGAGTTAGTAGCATATATCTACCTATGTGCTACTAGGAAAATGAGGTCCTCCATGTATTTTTACTTTTTTAAAGTTTATACTTCATTCAGATCTTTTTAGTTTTTTTATATAATGTTTTTTTTTTTTTTTTCTATTCCAGGATCCTATCCAAGATCCACATTACACTTAGTCATCATGTCATGATAGGCCCCTCTTGGCTGTGTCCGTTTCTCAGACTTCCCTTGCTTTTAATGACCTTGATGATTGTGAAGAGTACTGGCCGGGTATTTTGTAGAATATCCCTCGGTTAAGATTTGTTCCATGTTTTCCCCATGATGAGGACTGCGGGTGATGGGACTTGGGGAGCCAAAGCACAGGGGTAAAGTGCCATTCTCATCCCATCATGCCAAGGATGCATACTATCAGCGTGACTTAACACTGTTGGCACTGACCTTGATCACCTGGCAGAGGTAATGCTTGTCAGATTTCTCCACTGTGAAGTTACCCTTCCCCCGCTTTCCGCACTGTGTCCTTTGAAGGAAGTCGCCGAGTACATCCCACACAGTGGAGCGGGGAGCTCGGCTTCATCTCCTCGAGGGAGGGTCAACATCGTGTATTGGGAATTCATCGACACGGGAGATTTGCTTGTTCTCCCACATTTACTGATTCAATAATTTACTTCTATAAGTTTAAAGCTATGGATGTGTATTTTATACTTTGGATTATAATCCTATACTACTTCATGGTGTTGCTCAAATTTTTCCAAATCGGCCATTGAGAACTTTTTTTGGTGGTTCCCGTGTCCCTTTGATGTGCCCCCATATCTTACTATTGGGCACCACAAGACACTCCGGGCTCATCTTTTATATTTCCTGACACAGGAAAATATCTCATTATCTCTCCATGCTTCCATCTGGGTGATTTCTTCAGCTCTCGCTTCCATCTACTAATTCTATCTTAAGCCACGTCTAATTTATTATTTGACCCATCTACCGAGTTTTCAGTTTTATTGACTCTATTTTCATTTTAAGAATTCCTATGTTTCTCAGATCTACCTATTATTTTCTCATAATGACCTGTTCTCTGCTTATGAATTTTATTCTTTCTTTTTTTAAAAAAATATGTATACTTCAAAGACATATCTTCCAGATGATTCTATTATCTGGAGATCTTGAACTGTGAATTCTTGGTTTTGATGCCCCTGTTGACTTCAAGAGAGGATTGAAATTTTCAGCTTGAAATTGTGTATGTGTATGTGGTGAGAGAGAGAGAGAGATTCTTATGGCTTGTTGGGTAAATGTCTTTAGGGAACAAGTTGACATTTCCTTCTTCCCTAGTCCTACTGGTTTCACTGGTTCTATAGTAATTCCTGGGTAGGAGACGTCTCATACTGAATGAGCTATGTGAACAAAGAACATAGAGTAGATGACTCTTGCCCTCTTGCCCTCTGGCCTTGCAAATGTGGTGACCTGTCTGTCTCATCTCCGGGCTGCTGGGCAGAGCTTTCCAATCCAGGCTTCCCAGATGAGGAAGAGATTGCCTTTCGTAGCTCCTGACTATTTGCAGAGCGCTCGGTTCCAAGCGTGGGCCTGCATTTTATCAATTTCTCCTGAGAAGATATTAAACACCATCCCCTAAGAGCTGTATCTGATTCCAATAACCCACGAGCCAGATGATATTAGTTCCAGATCAGAGGTGTGCATTTGGGGTTTGTTTCTAGAAGCTTTGCTTCTCGTTTTTGAATCTTAATCATTTTTGATTCTTCAGAGTCCGACACAGGGCTAAGCATGTTTTACAGTTTGTCGAATAAATGATTTCAAGTTAACTTAGGTCCCATGTTCAAGGCCTCTAGGAATACTACTCATTCCTTCATTCAAGAGCATCTATTAAGTACTGACTACATCACAGGAACTGTGCTAGCCTCTTGGGGAAATTTATGAATAAGATACAGTTTTCAAACCCTGTATAGCTCACAGTTGCATGTGAGTTTTAAATAAGTAAAAGGCAATTACAACATAGCAAGCAAGTGGCATTCTGCCTGAGGAGCTATGGCCACCCTGGAACTTGTAAAAGAGACACTTTCCAGACTTGGGGAATGAGGGAAGGCTTCCTGGAAGAGAAGGAATCTAAGCTGAGACATAAAGAACCAATTGGGTTTACTCAGGTGAGAAAATTGCAGGAGAGGTGGAGAGAAGGTGGTTCAGATTGAATCAACAGAATGTGCAAAATTCAAGCAAAAGAGATACCACTGTGTTTTCAGGCAGATGAAACAAATTTAGTTTGACTGAGACATAGAACCAGTGGGGAAATGCTTGGGGCCGGGCGAGGGCTGAGAGCTGCCACGACAAGATAAGCAGGAGCTAAGACCCCAGGACTATCAAAAAGCTTGAAGCAGCGAAGCAACACGACCACGTAAGTTGTATGAAGATCAGTCTGGCTGCAATTTGGAAAATGGTTTGAAGGTGAGTCAGGGTGACAGAGCAGAGATAAGTTGGGATGTTCTTGAAGTGGTCCCAAGTGAGTGAGATGGAGGCCCGAACAGAGCTGTGGCTTGGGAGGAAGCATCGGCAATACTCGGTCATTGATTGGGTATGGACGCAAGAGACAGGATGTTCCAGGCCTTCCTCCCATCACCAAAGCCAGTGCTTTCAGGCCACATCAGGTGGAGGTGGTTCAGGTGGAGATTATACGTAGAAAGAGAAGATGCTACACACATGGATGAGACTATGATCACCAAATTCTGCATTTCTAACTATGCCTTAATGAGCTTTTGCATTATATATTTTATTAACTGAATTCTTTCTTTCTTTCTTTCTTTCTTTCTTTCTTTCTTTCTTTCTTTTTTTTTTTTTTTTTTTACCAGTTTGAATATTAGGGAGCTGGGCAGTAGAAGGTGGTTCTCTAGCTCCTCTGTACAAGGTGGTCATTGGAGGCAGCTTAGCAGACAGGGGTCACCTCTGGGTTTGCAGAGAACACGAGCTGTGGAACCAATCAGGCCCCAGTCCCTGCTCTGCTACTTAATGGCTCTGAAAGTCGGGAATGTGTCCATAAATTCACAGAGATTCCATTTCTCATCTCTGACATGGAGATCATAATATTTGTTTAATATTAATTTGGGTGGCAACAAAGGGATAACGCCTCACACATGGAAGGGGCTTGGTAGATTGAAATACTAGCTTTTTGTCTCTTAAAAGTTATGTTGCTCTGAAATAGAACAAAATCATAGGCCATTAGAGCTCAAACTCCAGGGGCTTGCTCTAGTGGCTGAACCAGACCTAAATTCTGACCTCCCGATTCTGGATCCATGCTGCTTCTCTGCCTCATACGTATCTTCCCAAGAGGAAGTCAGCAAACCAGTATGGCTGCTCTCTTGAACTGTGCTCTCACGGTTTTATGGGTTTTGTGTCCTAAGCCAAGTGGAAGCATCCTTTCCATCGTTACCAGACCCAGAAGCAAGCAAGCTTCTTCGTGGACGAGAGGACCGCCCTCCGTATCCCCATGATGCACCAAAAGGAAATGCACAGATTCCTCTATGACCAGGAGATGGCTTGCACCGTCCTCCAGATCGAATACAGCGGCAATGCCCGGGCCCTGCTGGTCCTCCCGGACTCCGGGAAGATGCAACAGGTAGAGGCCTCTCTGCAGCCAGAGACCCTGAGGAAATGGAGCCAACTGTTCCTGCACAGGTAAGGGTCGGAGCGGAAGAAGTCTGGGGTGGGGGCAGACCTTGTGCAGGAAGCTGAGCCGCCCTTGTCAACTCCACCTGCATGAGCCCACCCTTACTCCCCTGGGGTTAGGCTGACCATCCTGCCCCTAACCAGATGTGTAATCTTAGGGAATTTTGGGCCTCAGATTCCCTCAACTGTAAAATGAGGCTATAATAACCACCACATTGGGTTGCTTGGAGGCTTGATTGAGTGAATGCATACATAGAACTGGGAGAGCTACCTGGTGCATGAGCAGTGCTCACTGGGCATCAAGCATCATCATCCTTCCCCAGGTGTCCTTCTGCCTAAGCTCCTTTCTTCTTGTTTCTCCCTTTCTCCAAATAATGACTTACTATGAGAAGGTCATTCAGTAAAGGCATGAAAATCAGATCAAGGACAATTATGACGCCCACAGAACGGTGTCTATTTCTTAAAAGTGCATCATTTTAAATGAAAACATTTCTTAACGAAATTAAATACCAAGAAGAGCACTGTACAATCAAAGTGCCAGTTGTATGGGACCTCAGTCCTATGCCCTTCTATCTCAGTTGCTTTTGGTTTGTGGTTCTCTCATAGTAGTTTCGGTTTTTTCTGGTTTGCCTAGACCCCCTTCTTGGGGGTATATCTTCCTTTATGGGGTGCTCTGGGATGAAATCTGGCCTCAAGGTTTAATGATCAATTGCTACATAACAAACCACCCCCACATGCAATAACTTGAAGAAAATATATATTAACTCTCTCGATTCTGCGTGTGGGCAAGCCTAGCTGGGCAGCTCTGACTTAGGGTCTCTCTTGTGTTGGTGTCAGATGGTGGTCAGGGCTGGAGCACGGAGGGCTCCTCCACGCAGATGTCTGGTGCCTGGGCCGCTTGGCTATGCCGAGCGCGCATCTTTCTGTACATGCAGCATCTCCGCGAAGCACCCCTGGTCTTCTGCACAGCAGCTCAGCATAGTCGATGTAGTTATGAGGCAGATCAGGACTCCAGGAAGGGGTGTTCCAAACGACAGGAAGTGAAAACTCCTCTCTCTCAAGGCTGGCCTTGGAAGTGTCATTTCTGCCATATCCTCTTGGTCAGAGTGGTCACAGAACCTACCTTGATGTAAGGGGAGGGTGTACGGGCCAAATCTCTTGATGGCCCTCTTTAACCCACCACCACCTGATCTGCACCGGTCACCCTCATACCCCCAGGAACCTTCCCTCAGCGCCCCGACCACTCTGAGGTATCAGGGATAGAAAAGGCCGTTTCATGTTTGGGCAAAGATTCAAGTACCAAATAAAAGAACTAGGTCAAGGACAGAGGCCAGGATCAAAGGGAGCATCCCCGCTTTCTGAACCTATGAATGCACATAGAGCTGGTCGGTTTCTGATTCCAGCCTCATAGCCTCAGGCTCCTTGGGGTGAGCCTGCCTCTTCCTCCTCTCAGGAGGAAGTCGATAGAATCTTCTAGACCAGTAGAGTTTCCTTCAGGAAGGGTCTGTTTCGACCTCTCACTTTGACCTTCAAGAAGCAAAAACAACCCAACCTACTCTTATAAATCTCAGATGAGATTTTTACTGCTGCTTCTTCTGTCAGTGTTATAATATCATTGCAGCATCATCATGGGTTTTAGACATGAAAATTTCAGACGGCCATCTCCCCCTCCATGGGGCTGTTCGGAAGGTTAGCGTTGCCCGGGAGACCACGCATCCTGGGAACTGCTCATCCTTCACCTACACTGGTTGCACACCTGCTGCGTGTTGAGTTGTCCGCCAGGTATCCTTCCACTAGACTCTACTCAAGCCCACCCCCCCATGCTGCCTGTGCTCCACCTGTGTCCTCTTTTTCCCAATTTAACCCCCAACTTCCAATGGCCTCCCCCTTCACTTAGGTATCTGGACCCCTATACTATCCCCAGGAGTCAAACTGGCAATGATCTCCTAACCTGAATTAGGGTCTCCAATCTGAATTCATTAGAGACAGACATCTCCAAGCTGGTTATTAACTGGCCAAGCTTGCAAGTGCCTTAGTATCATCCAACAATAATTAAGAAGAATAATCTAACTTTCCATCAGCAGATGACTAGATAAAGAAGTTATGGTTCATATACACAATGGAATATTACTCAGCCATTAAAAAAATGAAATCCTACCATTTGCAATGACATGGATGGACCTAGAGTTTATTACGTGGAGTGAAATAAGACAGAGAAAAATAAATACCACATGATGTCACTTGTATGCAGAATCTGAGGAACAAAAAGAACAAACTAGTCAAAAACAGACTCACAAATATAGAGGACAATCTGGCGATGGCCAGAGGGGAGGGGAGTTGGGGGCTGCGAGAAGGGAGTGAAGGGTTAAAGAAGTATAAATTAGTAGTTGATAGGTGGTCACAGGGATGAGAAGCACGGCAGAGGGAGTGCAGTCAGCAGTAGGGTAATGACTGCGTGGAAAGCCAGAGGGGTGAGAGAGTAATCAGGGGGATCATTTCATAAACTATACAAATGTCTAACCAACATACTATATACTTGAAACTAATAATAAAATAAAGTGCTAAAATATATATATATATACACACAAATAACCAGTAAGCAAATGAAAAAGAAAGAAAGAAAAGAAGA
Source organism: Macroglossus sobrinus (assembly GCA_004027375.1). NCBI lineage: Eukaryota > Metazoa > Chordata > Mammalia > Chiroptera > Pteropodidae > Macroglossus > Macroglossus sobrinus. The sequence continues at coordinate 15,612 of PVKZ01005219.1, forward strand.
AGTAGAATCCCAAGAAGAAAAGGACAGATTTGTTCTGTGTCAAAGGAAACTTGCAAACTCGCCCCCGGGAACGCCGTGAGCTCAGGGTAAAGGCATGCCAGTTACTGGAGAAAGAGTCATTCCATTGATTTGTGCTCACACTCCACACAAACCATGTCTCATCATATCCCTGAAGCTCAGACAGGTAAGAGATGACGACAGCTTGTGTCAAGGGGTGGCCAACAGGTGGCTTTAGGAGATGGTTCAGCAGTTAGGCCAACAGAACTTGCTGACGAATCAGACATGAAGGCGGGAAAGTGTAAGCAATATTCGCCCTCTGCAAATATTCATCACGTAGACACAATCAGCTCAGCCTCGTAAACACCCCAGCCCAACGCCAGCTATCTAGAGACCCCTCCATCAGTGTGCCGAAGGGGAAGACAGGGGGCTGTGCCGGGGGTCTTCTCAGAGGGCTGAAGGGGTCTGCAAAGAGGTCACAAGAGGGCTGAAGAGAAGGGGGCTCTGGGTCGCGGAATGTTCTGGCACAGTAGATAGTGTCGTGGGAAGAACGATGCCTCTCGTTCTGGAAAACGCCTCTCTTTCCCAGAGCTCAGGCTGCCAACAGACAGGGCAGCGGCACCCCAGATACCAAGACAGCACCCCGTCTCTGTCTGACTCTCTGTCTCTCTCTCCAGCCTGCTGGACTTGCATTTGCCGAGGTTCTCCATTTCCGGAACTTATAACCTGGAAGAAATACTCCCCCTCATGGGTCTCGCTGACATTTTCAACCTAGAAGCGGACTTCTCAGGAATCACGGGACTGCCCAACAAAACCATCTCCAGGGTAAGGTGGTGAATGTGGATACGTGTGTGTGGAGGGGTCTTTTTCCTTTGACATAAAGTGGAGATTTGCAAGTCAAGTTCCCCTTTCTTTTTCCTATTCTTGTTCTTTTATAACACAATCTTTAAGGTTTCTGTTCATGGGTAGCTCCATTTCCACTTCTCTCTATAATCTTCAGAGCAGAGACACAGAGTCTTGAATAGAACAGACATGTATTCAAGGGCATCCACGGAGCCAGAATTTCCCCAGGTTTGGGACCAGCTCTGTTTGCATTCCTTCTTCTTCCTCCTAGGGCGGGCAGTGAAACTGTCTGCCTGTGTCAGAGCTATAAAGAGTAGCAGGGGTGTGAACACAAGGTGTATCCCTCAGCCTTGCTGCAGTAACAACCCCAGGATCTCAGCCCCTTCCCGTGATAGAAGCTTATTTCCTGCTCATTTTACAGGGGAGAGGCATGTCACTACCCTCCGGCTCCAGATCTGCTTTGCATGGCTTCTTCTCGGGATGTAGGTTAAAGGAGAGGCTCCTGTGTGGGACGTGCCATTCCCGTAACAGTGGGGAAAAGACGAAAGACAATGTGCACTGGCTCCTAGCGCGTCTCTTCACACGTGGCCCATGTCAAGGCCGTCCACGTGTCACTGACTAAAATAAGTCCCACAGTCAAGACAGACATCGGTGGGGTGGACCCGTGTCCTCCTCTGGCAGGAGGCTTTGTTAATGGCAGGGCAAATGAGCCAGGACCAATAATCCCCTAACAGGAAGGGGAGGGTAAGGCCATTTTCCACAGGACGGAAGGCAGCAAAGCCCCTTCCCTGCTCGTTACTTACCCTTTTTGTTTTGGAATAGAGACAATAATTGTTATTTGAGTCTCTGCTAGGGATTTCATAGGGAAAGTTTTCTGTCTTTTGCTTGGGAAAGGCTGGCTGAAAGGTGGCATGCGAAACCAAGGCCACAGAGATGTGATCTCATGTGTGTGCACGTGTGTAACTGTGTGTGTGTGTGTGTGTGTGTGTGTGTGTGTGTGTGTGTAGGCACGTGCGCATGTGTGCACGCGTGATGAAAAGGGTGAACAGGAAGGAAAAGAAAAATTACTTTGACTTTAAAAGAACTTCTCTAGAAGTTCTAGATTTATCTCTCTCCACAGAGCTTTTTAGAAAGGAAAGGGATCGTCCAGGCCAAAGGTTTTCAACTCTTTTCTCACTGAGCTCATTTGAAAACCATTGGTTTAGGCTGAGCGAGCCATTTTAAGGATGAGAAAACCTGGGTGTGCAGAGGGTAAGTGGGGCTTGCAGAAGAGAATGACACTCAGGCCAGTGCCAAGTGCATTTAAGAAATGTTCCTGCAAGCTGCCGTTGGGTTTTACAGCCTGGTGCATGCTCGGAGGGCCCTCAGCCCTGCTGAGGCTCAACTGTCTCCCCATCAGAGAGTGAATGCACCCTTGGAGTGAGCCCCCAGGGAATGGGAAGGGAGAAACGGGGAGGGCAGGGGGAAATAAAATGAAGGCCGGAGGAAGGCGGAGCCTGCGAGGTTTGACAGGGGGCCTCTGACCTCCCTCTCCTCAGAGTCGCACCAGCTGATGCCCGCTATGCCCCTCCCCTCTCCTCCTAGGTGCCGCACAAGGCCTCCATGGACATGAGTGAGCGGGGAACCGAGGCTGGGGCCGCCTCAGCTCTCGTCTCCCAACCGCAGTCTCCGAGCGTGACGTCGGCCCCCCACGCCCATTTCAACAGGCCCTTCCTGGTGCTCCTCTGGGAGGGGACGACCCAGAGCTTACTCTTCTTGGGAAAAGTCGTCAACCCAGTCGCAGGGTGACATGGTGACAGGCCAAGGGGTGTCTGTTCTCGTCTCTCCCCCGCCCAGCAGTCAGGAAGGCCGGCCTCGGCCTACACTGTGTGCTGCTGTGAGGACCAGTTCCTCAGCGTGCAAAAACCTGAATAAATCTGACCTTGGGTTTTGTGAACACCGAGGAGCAATGTTTACAAAAAGCGCCGACTCCTTTTCAGCCGCTCGCTCTGGGATCCCCGTGAGTCTGGTGTCAGCTGTGGTTAGGAAGCTGGTAAGGAGGATGGCCTCGGGAGATGTCCACCACCAGTGCCACCACCGCTAATGTCCCCCGACTGTCCTTAGGTAGGAGTCCCAGAGGAAGGCACAGAGGACGTCAGGAGGAATGAGCGTCTCTCCCGCCAGTCTTCACAACGGCTGACGTCAGCCGTACAGCAGAGCGAGGCCATCCTGAGATGGCATTGCCCCAGACGTCAGGGTCTAGCTCACCTTGATCACCTTGAGAGGAGACAGGGGCCTGGGCAAGGCCTCGACACGGTGCTCCGTGAGAGAAGGGGTGAGAGGACGTGCCAGTGCCACCTCAGCCCACCCACCATGGGCGATCGCATGCCCAAGGTCAGAGGAAGTAGGAGAGTCAACACGGCCAGTGACTCTGAGTGCAGGCCAAATGCTTGCTGAGTGGGATGGACTGGGGCGGTATTTAGTTGCAAGGGAGCATCCTTCAGAGGTCGGAGTTCCCACGCTCACCAGGGAGGGTGCCCTTCCGGTCTGAAAAGAGGCATCTGCCTGACACGAGTGAGGAAACACAGAGAGAGGCCAACTTAACCGCATGCGGATACCATGTGTGAGACGATACCCATCTTCACAATGGCGTCGGTGCCCGGACCTAAAGCGGGGCTGTAGGTGGTGCATAACTAGGGAGAAGTCACACCAAAAAGCATCAGGGGTCGAATACCGTTCCCTAGCACCCACCCCATGTAGGCGACACCTGAGTTGGATCTTGAACACCAGCTGGGCCTTAAATAAAGGGCAAGAGGGTGAGACAGCTGTGGGGAGGATGAAGGGGATGTGCTGTGGGCAAAGAAGAAGACAAGGAACAGGTGTATCCTGATGCAACGAGAGCAAACCGGGTCGCAGCAAGAGCAGGCTGACGTAGGTCATAGCGAAAGTCAACCCTGGAGAGCTATTTGGCCCTGAACGTCAAGGCGAAGGCTGTGAACTTGGCCCTGCAGATGGGGGGGAGGGAGGGCATCTGTAGGCTCGTGGGCAGGTGTGGATGTGGACAAAGTGATGAATGAGGACATCATCTGACCACCAGGCCTGGGGAAGCCCGAGGGAGGTGAAGCCAGGGTGAGGTGCTGGTGGGAAGGCGCTGCACTTTGAGGTGCACCCTGACCCCATGCCCTGTTCCAGCCCTTCCCACGCCCCTCCCCGACAGACCCTCTGCAGCCCCTCCCTGCCCTGCTCTGCCTGCCTATTGGGTCTGTGGACACCGCTTCTCTTCTTCAGAAGGAAGGAGCTGCGGAAGGCGCCCCCTGCAACCTGCCGTGCGTAATACCTCTCCGCTGTTTTGAATGAAAGATTGAGTAATAGCTATATTCAAACGCTGGAAGATTTACCCAAATCCTCCCCAACAGTGGACTTGGCTCCTGCAGAAATAAATACTGACTTTCCTTCCACAAGCCAAAGATATTAAAGAGAGAGGATCCTTAATGAAACATCTTGCATTGGGGCAGGCGTTCTGGAAGATTCTGAGGGCTGAGTGGGAAACCTGACAGACACTCACCCTCTGGGGGCTCACAGACTCGCAGGGGAGATGGAGGTTGGACAAATACTCACATTAAAGTGTGTGGACAGCCATTACTGGGTGATGCGCAAGGCTATTGGGCACACCCATGCTCTGCGTCAACACGAATTTGCCGAACACCTACTATGTGCCAGTTACTGTTTTAGGTCCTGGGAATAGAGTGGTGAATAAAAGAGACAATAAGTTCTGTCTTTGGCGGGGCTTGCATTCTTGTGGGTAAAAACAGACAGGAAATAAAACAAATAAGTAAAAAAAAATATATATATATATATTTATAGAGAGAGATATCTCTCTCTCTCTCTCTCTCTCTCTATATATATATATATATATAGAGAGAGAGAGAGAGAGAGATAGATATATAATATGGATGTGTGTACACACACACACACACACACACACACACACACACACTATACGACAGCAGGACGAGTTCTCCATGGATAAGAATCTACCCAGGAAAGTCTCATGAAGAGGCAGCAAGGGAGGCACCCAGTGGCGAAGCTGGATTTAAGCTGAAGGCTATAATGTGCCCCCTTTCACCCTTCCTATGAAGGGCAACTGCAGCTGGAAGAAAGACACTTCCCTGTCATCTCTTCTGTCATCCCAAGGCAGTCGACGGTCTAATCTGGCCCAGGCATGGTGACCACAGACCCCCAGAGCCTCCCTCTCTACGTCCGGCAGAAGTTGACTGCACCGGAGGGCATGAAACGTGCCTGGTGTTCGCTGCCCACTCCCTCCATCCTGGACACTGTTAACAGGCAGTGGAGCGGTTGACAGATATCAACAAACTTGCACTCACAACAATCGTGAAAACTAGTTTCTGCCGTGTCTCCATCTGACAGTGGGGAAACTGAGGCACAGTTCGCCAGCCCATAGCAGACCCTGGATTTGAACCCAGGCTGTTGGGCTCCAGAGTTGGCATCCTGTAGGCCACACCTGCTCCTGAGAGCGCAACTCAACAGCCACTCACCCGCACTTTCCTTGCCACCGCTCTGCAAGGACCTGGCTCTTGGGCAGAGTGGGGAAGAGAGAGAAGCAGCCCCAGGAGCAGAAGCGTTTGGGGGAGGGAAGACTTTACAGAAAAAGACCCAGAAGTATGAGTGGAAACTGGAGTTTTGAGAAGCACTTCGTGAGGACAGAGGTGTGCTCATTCACATATTGACTGATGTCACCTGAGACAGGGACTGGCACAGAATACACAGCAAAACCCCTTTAGCAATTTAATGTCATGAGGGGTGAGGGGAAGCAGAGCTCAAAATACGCTGTTTGAAGATATTATTTTAAGCTGGTTATCTTTTTTATATTGAAATGCTTTTTTTTTGGTATATGACCATTCCTAGAAGCATGATTCTTTTTAAAAATAATTTAAAAATTTTTTTCAATTACAGTGGTATACAATAATATTATATTAGTTTCAGGTGTACAGCATAGTGATTAGACATCTATATAACTCACAAAGTGATCACCCATCTGACACTGTGCATAGTTATTATAATATTACTAACTATATTCCTTATGCTGTCCTCTATGTCCCCATGACGATTTTGTTAACTGCCATTCCGTACTTCCTAATCCCTTCCCCCTTTGTCACCTAGCTCCCCAACCCCCTACCAACTGTAAGCTAGTTATTTTTAAGAAACGAAAGACTCAGAAAGGAACTGTGACCCTCTCCCTTCCCTGCCTAAGGAAATCCGGGTAGAGAAACGTGATTAAAGATTAGCAGTAAAACTACGTGTGGCAGAGAGAGGACTCACTCTAACAAAGCTCGTTTATTAGACTCCTTTCCACGTCCCACTGTTCCGCGTGGCCCTGCAGGAATTTGTCCTGTGAAGCCCAGACACCTGCCTCCTTCTCCCTACTCCACAATGGCATAGAAGCTTTACTGCCTGGTTTGTCCTCCGGTCCAACTATATGCTTATGGAACCCCCATATGTACATACGTAATAAATGTGGTTATTTTCCCCTGTTAATCTGTCTCATGTCAATTTGATTATTGGACCAGCCAGAAGAACTTAAAAGGCTAAATGGAAAACTATTTTTCCTCCCCTGCAGGGGGAAAGTTATGTCACATGGTGGAATTGGTGGTCGTGAGTGTGAGGCAAAGACGCAGAGGTGGGGAAGCAAACAGCTTGGTGAAGGACTCGGTATAAAGGAGCACAAAGTTGTGCGATGGCGTTTAGTGGGAGGGACTCTGCTCTATTCCAAGCTGTGCAGACAGCACAGTTTCTCTCTGACCGCCTTCCTCCCCTCCCCTCTCCTTGGGAGGCCAGGTGAATCAAGACTTCTGGACTGTGGTGACTTCTTACACCTGCCCATTGGTGGGGTGACCTTGGACATACTACTTGATCCCTCTGGGCCCCAGTTTCTTATGCAAAATGGAAAGTATCAAAGCTATTTTAAGAATGGTAGTACAAATCAAATGAAGCCATGAGTGTGAGGCGTTAAGTTCTGACGTCTAGTAGGTGCTCAATAAACAATTATTCCTTCCCACTCCATCCTCTTGGTGGCCCCAGCCATCCAAGCTGCCTTTTATTCACACAGAGCACAGTCAGTTCTGGGGAATGTCCAAATCCCAAATTGCCACTGGTATAGGTGTCAGATGTGACCCCTCCCACTGAAACCCTGTAAGCAACACTTCTTCAAAACCCAAAGGTGCAGATGGAGAAGCTTCAGCCACTTTGCCTGGACACGAAAGGCTTCACCAGGTAGACAAGACCATTCTTGCTGTAGGGACATTTGCTATGACACTGTGTCCCTGAAAGAAAGCCTCTGGCCCAGGGATCAGGGCTGAAACTGCAAGGCACGCATGCGTGAGAGCCTTGGAACTTTTCTCCACAAAAGCATCATGATTAGTGGTCATTTTCTTGGTTGCTTCTTCCCTTCCTTTTAAGCTGTCGCTTTCTATCACCTGTGGCTTAAGTAAGATTCTTCCCACCTGGAGATTCCAGATGTAGCTATTCTCTAGACAGACCTTTTAAGCACCTAGAAGAACGTATTTTCACAGTAAATCAACAACTACTTGAAATTTATATTTTTAAAGATCTGATGATCTTTCCGGTGGGTCTTGAACTAGACAGTCCCAGGTAGCCTGATTTTATTTTTGACTGCAGGTAACGAGGCTTTGAATGTTGGCACCAAGCCCCGAGCCAGGTACAGTCTACATGAACACACAGCACCCTGTAGTGAAGATATCGCTGGAGCCACTGGCATCTGTCATCCCACCTCAAGGTTCCATGTGTCCCTCCGAGCCCACAAAAATTGTCACAAAATTTCTACTCCCTTCATTCCAGCCGGAAACACTGCTGAGAGCTCTAAGTTGTCCATGTACCAATGAGTTTGATACTAGACTGTCTACTATTTTATGGAATCATTTATCTTGTCTTGTGTCAAAACCACACCATCTTAATTAATGGTAACTTTATAATAAGTCTTGATATTAAGTCCAGTTCTCAAGCTTTGCTTTCCAGAGCTATTTGTTTGCTTGTTTTGTTTGCGTTTAATGTTTCTTTGTGATGCGGCCCATGCCAGTCACAGGCTCAAGTGGCTGGTGACTTTGTTTCTCCAGCAGCAGAGCTGCCCAGACCTTCCTGGCCCCTGACCCCGCCCCCCCCATGTAAGCCTCCATTCCTGTATTAAATTCCTAAAAATACTTTATTACAAGAAATACTGGTAGTGCCTCTGTTTTCGTGATCAAGAAAACAGACTGATTCATCTGAAAACATCTTTTTTTTACCTCTGTTCTTAAAGGGTGTTTTCATCAGGCTTAGAATTTTAAGTAGGCAGTTTCCTTTCAGTGCTATAAAGATGTCATTCCATTATATTTTGGTTTTCACGGTACGGGTTGAGAAATTATCTATAATCTTTAATATTATCCTTTGAAGATAATGAATTGTTTCCCTCTGGCTGCTTTATAATTTTCTCTTTGTTTTTGTCTTTCAACCATTTTAACATAATGTTCCTAGGTGCATTTTTTTCCTGTATTAATTCTGCTTAGGGTTCGTATAACTTGTTAAATATGTGATTTGATGTCTGTTTTGAACAATTTAAAAAAATGATTTCTATTCCAATTCTCTCTTCTTTTGCTGGGACCACAATCGCATACCTATTAGATGTTTCCATCACGTCCCATATGTCTATTACGCTCTTTTCTGCATTTTCTATTCTTTTTCCTGTCTGGATATTTTTTACTTGCCTCGTGCCCACGTCTGACTCTCTTTGGCTATGTCCGATCTGTTTTTAAATGAATTCTATGCCAGCTTTGATAACCTTGTGCAATGGTCAATTTTATATCAACTTGACCGGGCCATGGGGTGCCCAGACATTTGGTGCCACAAGAGTGCTTTTGTGAGAGTGTTTTGGATGAAATACACATTTAAATCAGCAGACTAAGCAAAACAAACTGCTTACTATATGTTAAGTGGGCCTTACCCAATCAGTCGAAGGCCTGAATAGAACACAAGGCTGACCCACCCCTGAATAAGGGAGACCCTTCTTGCCTGATGGATTTTGAACTGAGATGTCAGCTCTGTAGATTTTGGACTTGCCAGCCTCCATAATTACTAGAGCCAATGCCATATAATAAAGTACACACACACACACACACACACACACACACACACACACACATACACACACACACACACACACGACCATAAATATATACAGATATGGCTATAGCTATAGATATGAATAAGGTAACAGATATGGATGTAGATACCTCTTACTGGTTTTGTTTCTCTGGTCAGCCCCACCACACTTGTCTGCAATCCCCAGTGGCAACTCCATTGTGTGAGATGACCCTTGCTGGTAAGAAATGTTGTTTCCTCTTTTTTTGGATCTCTCAATATTGTAGAATAGGGTTTTATTTTGTTTTTTTGCTCTCTAATGTGTTAGAAACCAGTGTGCTATTAAGACTATGATAGGGCAAGGATGTAGAAACACCCTTGAGTTTCCCGACAGAAATGTCTAAACATGGCACAAAAGGCAAATGGACATCCAAGGTTTGTTATGCTGTTGGCTACGGCTTTGAACGAAATCATCACAAAACGCTGGTCTACTGGGCCAGATCCACTGTCCTATGCCTCAGACCCACTGGTCTTATTTTACCCAAAGCCCAAACCCACATCTGGAATCTTGCTATTAAGATGTTTCAAGACTGAAAACTGATGGCAGGTGAGGGGATGAGGGAGTATGAGATTGAGATGTACCCAGAAAGTAGACTGAAAGGGAATATGTGTGCTCCAATGCCCCATGCTCAGTGTGGATGGGGTGTCATCCTGCCCTGGCTGCCCACGTAAGAAGGCAAGCCCCCCACCCAAAGTGAGAGACGGGGATGACCACGCCCACTGGAAGGGCTTCGATAGGTGTGTGGAGGTATTAGATAGTGAGTGACATACCTGAGCCTCCTCCTGGGATGACAGAAAACCAGAGATGAGAATGTGTTTCTTGACTGACATTTACACCCACAGGTTCTGCACCCCTGGGCAATGTTCCCAAGCCCAAGTCTTGAATTCAGTTTGTGGATCAGCAGTTCAACGTATCTATGAAATATTCAGGCCACTAAATGTCTAAATAATATCCAGATAGCCTGGTCTGAGAAGTCCACTGACTTCAGCACCACACAGAGCAAGGCTAATGAGGCAATGCCGGATCGAACGTGTCTATGGAGATGTCTCGATCAACTTCATGTCGGAAGGGCAAATATTTCTCAGGGTAACTGGGATCGCTGAGATAGGTACCCTAAACCTACATGTTATCACCCACCATTTACACAGAGAGAAGTACTGAGATATTCATCCTGAACCCACTGCCCCAAAGGCTCGTCCTGCCCCCTGCTGGCTACAGAGGGTCATTGGCACATCCTGGAGGCAGGTCAGCGTCTCCTCCCTTGAGGCTGAGCTGAGGAGGACTTGTGGGAGAAGACAGTTGTCAGATAAAAATACAAGATGCCCAGTTAAACTTGAGTTTCAACAGATAACCTTTAGCATAAGTATAGCCCTGCAATATTGGGGACAGACTTACACCAAACATTTTTATTGTTGCGTATATAATAATATTCAAATTGACAAGGTGTGCTGTATTTTTATGTGTCAAATCTGGCAATCCAGGGAGGCGCATGTGTGGTCGACATTCACAAGGGGCCAAGAGACAAGGTCTGTTAAGCTAAAGAGAAGGCTGGTCAGCATCGGGGTGGAGAAAGCAGTGCCTTTGGTTACAGAGGCTTCAGATGAAGTGCTGTGAGATGCAGCCAGCTCAGGACCCTAATGTCTGCTGTGGGAACAAATCCGGGCCGGCTTGCTGAAGGGTGGGAGCCACGTGGCCCATGTGCCCCCACCACCGTGGGTGACACCCAGCCTTTTGCAAAACTGCAGGTGAGGTCATCTCAGACCACTGAGAAGTCTTGAGGAAGGAAACTTCTCTTGCTTTGTTTTCCCAGAATTTATCAAGTCATCAGATCACAGACATATTTCTTTCTCATAACACTTCCTAATGTCCTATAGATTTGGAGTTCTGTGTCACCCACTTAAGGGACAGCACTCTGTGGTCTTTAGTATGTTACCTAGTATTCTTTTTCTCTTTCTTTCTTTTCCCTGTTTAAAGAATTACCTGAGACCTGAAGACCTGAGGTTGTCCCCCTCCCCGAGGTCACTCAGTGCCTTGGGAGCAAGCCTGGACAGCCATAGACTAGTCAGCAGCCTTAGAAACACGTACACTATGACAGGGGAAAAATAAGAACACAGCCACAGCTGCTGAGCGTCAGGTGCAAGGCGCTGGCGTGAGCTACTCTAAGGGCTCAGAGGCATGTGAGATGTGATCCCTCCAGCTAAAAGAGAGGTGAAGCCAGAGAGTGAGTAAGTCTGTTCCCCGGGCCCAGAGGTCGTGGCTGTTCTTCTCTGCACCTGGACCGCTTGGCACACGCTCCTTGGAAAGTAACTCTGCGCCTGGAAGACAGAGGCTGGACCACAGGTGGGGTGGGGGCTCTCCAGCCGGAGCAGGGTGATGAATTGGCAGATGGACTGGGAGTGACTTGTTTGGGGCATTAATGAAGGATGAGAGTCCTTCACTAATGGGAATGTCTCCATCGCGAGTGACCTCAGCCGCCACCACTGGGCCTCACTGTCTGTACCTGCAGCTAGCTGTCCACGTGCTAAAAGAGACACCATCCTTGGCCCTGATGCCTCTACCACACACCCCGTCACCCTGTGGGTTCGACTCCCTCCCTCCCCCCACCCGAGCTTGAAGCCTGTCTCCATGGGGACATGGAATGCTCATGAAAGGCTCAGTTCCTCAGGAATGCTCCTTCCCCTGCGGCCTCCTGAATGAGACAAAACCAGACAGAGCCTGCTGCACCTGCCAGCATCACCTCCAGGAGGTCACTCCGCACTCTTCCTTCAGGGCTGAGTCTGGCCCTGCCAGCACTGGCTTTAAAACCAGCCCTGGACCTCCCTGCAAGCCAGGCTGACCAGACCTACCTCCGAAGGTCACAGTTTCTCCATCATCTCAGCCTCCCAGGGAAGGAATCCTGAATCTAACTTTTTTTCCAAAGGGACTGAGGCTTTTACATAACTACACAATATGAAAGAATATAACTCAAAGTTTTATTTTTTTTTAATACAAGGCAGACCATTTTAAAGAGTATGAAAAAAAGGCAAAAATTGATGTGTCAATCATTCATATTGTCCATGTGTGTGCACTGAATTCGGTTATAAGTTCTTGGTTTTTGAAGCAAGAGAAGGTCTATAAGCTACATAGCTTTTAGTGATGAGAAAGAGCGTGGATGACTATAGACATAAAAACACATTTTTTGTTCCTTTTTGGAAGCCGGCTCCAGGTGGCATGTATGTTAGTACAGTTCTTCCTGCTCTGATTTGAAAAGGCAAAGAAGTATTGTTCGAATGACTGACACCTGCAATGGCTCTGAAAAGGTCAAGGATATGCCACGAACATCTGACGTAGCTGAACTAGATAAGACGATCGGAACAATTGGGCTTTGAACCTGAAGCTCAGGTTTCAGTTGGCAAGACAAATGGGAAACTAAACCGGGGATCAGAATGTCTCCTGTCTGCCAAGACGTTTGTCCTCACGAGATCCTTCCCTTAGGACGAATGTGTCCCGTGGCCAAATGAGTAAGACACTTGATGTCATCAATTGTATGGCATGGCAAATGAGACAGACCTAATCCACCAACAGGACTTTTCAATCCCCTCTACAAACGCTCCCTTTATTAACGTTTAAGTCCATACATGATCACTATGTGCTCTTCATAATATCCGTGAAAGCAATATGAAAAATAAAATTGAGTTACTCAAAATCCCACCATCCAGAGTGAACCTTGTCAGCCTTTGCGACTTATTTTTCTTATATAAATACATCATTGCTTAAACAGGCACGCGCACACACACACACACACACACACACACACACACACACACACACACATAACCAAATGGGATCTTTCTATATACGTACTGCTTTAAAATTTTTTTTCTAGACATAGTAACACATTATCTTAATAACTGTATAATATTCCATTTTAGGTGTGCCTAGAATATGGTATTTAGTTTAAAATTCTCTTTTAACAGACTTCAGTTATTATTTAATTTTAAAAACACCAAGACATATGTCCTTTGAATGTATCTGTGGAATTAAAATTGCTCACTCAAAGGGTATGCAGATTATAGGATATTGAAACATTTTTTTAGGTTATCTTTTCAAAAAGTTATATCTAATCAACTGTGTACTCATAGTTTATTTGAGTTGTGATTGTTTATAATTCAAATTCTTATATTCATATGGATCTTTTTCTTGATTCTCTCTTTAGTAGAGTGAGCTGTCTGTATTTTTGTACCCAGTACCATATGTGTTAATATTTGTTAATATTATAGTTTCATTATATAAAAGTCCCCCATATTATTCTTATTTTTAAAAGATTTTCCATAATTTTTTAATAAAATAATTCTTCTGGATAAATTTTAGAATCCTCTTGTCAGGGTCCAAGAAAACTTCTGCTAGGATGTCGAGAGGAATTACACTGAACTGATCAGTGAATTTATACATTGATTTAGAGAAAACTTACACCTTATACAATGCAGAGTCTCCCCATGTAAGAACAAAATGAAACTCTTCTCTTACCTTCATCTTTACATGGCCATAACCAAGTTTTCTTATTTTTTTTCTTGTTTTTTCCCTGAAGCTCCTATTAATTTCACTTATGACCGTATTATACATTTCGTGGCTCTTGTGCATAAATCTTTTCTTCCATTTGCTGGCTGGCTTTTATACCATCTGTAGGAAAACTACAGACTCACCGAACATTTTGAACATGTTAATTGTGTCTAAAAGCTTTTCGGTTTTCTTCTCTTGGCTCTCCCAGCACTCTAAAGTAGGGCAGCTGCAAACGATGATTATTTTGCTTCCTCAAAGTGATGTATTCTGCTGAGGGCCAGCGATGGAAGGGAGAGCCTTGAAAACTGGATTTGCAAGCAGGATGGGGGTGCAGTTTAGGAGTTCTTCTCAGCTAAAGGTAGCCTTGGGTGGAAAGTTCTAAATTTGTACTCTCTTGGCCCAAAGCCGTTCTTTTTTATTCCCCATCACGTGAACTCTGGCAGCCTCTGAGCCCCCTCTGACACAGCCTGGGAGAGCCACCTTCTCTTCCAGAAGGAGGTGCCCACCGCACTCCACGGCGCTGCCTACCCTCTCCCATCCCTGGCATGTGGGTTCCAGGACAGCTAATTATGTGTCCACCATGTTCTCTGGCGACCGAAGCTTTGCTTCCTTTAAGTGGTCCAGGTCCAAGCGGGCAGAGATAAAAGACCAGGAGGCTTTCTCTGATTCCTCTTGGATCTCGCTCTGCCACAGATCAATGGTGACATCTCAGCCCACAGTGTCTTGGGGACAATAACACCCAGAGGGAGGATGTGGAGAGCTGGCATCACTGATGCTTTAAATAGTGTCTCCTCACCTGCTGTTTCCTGTTGGTTCCCAATTCTATAGCAAGGGCTTCTTATTCTCTTGGCTTTTCATCTTATGTTCCTTCTATTGCCGGCCAGGGGTGCTCAGGAGACTCTTTTACAAAAAGGATTGTTATTTCCATCATCCTGGAATGGAAAAAGAAAAACCACCTGTGGATTGTACAAATTGTGTAAAGAACGAAAACTCTAATGACCTTTTCCTCCAGTTCTAAGAATTTGGCAACTGGTTAAAAATGACTCTGAAAATCATTAAAATCTCTGGGAAGTACATTGCTTCAGCATTTCAGTTTCTGCATTATGAGTGGCAGCCTCAGACGATGGTTTGGGTGTGTTCTTGAACTCTGGTGCTGTATTGTTCCGTAGTCTGATTCCCACAGAAGCCTTTGTCACAGATCAACTGCATGCCTGGCACCTCTCTGAGGCTGACTGTCACACATTTTCCATAAGCCTCAAAGGCAAGTTCCGACCAGCCCTTCCCAACTTCCTCCATAAACTTTTTATTCTAATAAAAACACCTATCAAAACTATACTAATTAGTTCCACAGAACGAGAGGCAACAGAAAGTGGTAGCAGAAAAAGAACACACACACACACACACACACACACACACACACACACACACACACAAATCATAGTTCTACTCTTTACTATGTGAGTTTGAAAAGTTTCTTAAACCTTCTGACCCTCAGTTTCCTCATCTGTAAAATGGAGATGATAATATCTCTGTTTCACCAATAATCTTAATAACAAACTCCTTTGAGTGCTGTGTGTCAGGTATTTTGCCAAGCACTAATAGTTACTTTTATTTATTTTTTTTTAAACGCCTATAGCACCTGGTCTTCCTAGGTGGTCTCCCATCCAAGTACTAACCAGGCCCGACCCTGCTTAGCTTAGCTTCCGAGATCAGACGACATCCAGCACGTTGGGGGTGGCATGGCCACAGACTACTTTTTTAAATCATAGCTTAATAACAAAGAATTAAACTCTAGAACTGTAGAGGATGCTCTAGGGCTGGCAGAGAATATCCAAGGAAAGGCAAGCGGAAAGGAGGGTCCCCTCCTCAAGGGGTTCAGCCTCGTTGGAGAAGGTGCTGCTGCTGCACCAGTGTCAGTTCACTGGCCTGCAGTCACGGGACAAGCTGGAGGCGGCCCTCCGAGGCACATGGAGGCCACAGTCAGATATGCACAGGGAGCGTGGGCTCTCATGCAGACAGGAGGACACGTGGTGTCCGTGTGGGGAGGGCTGCGGCATCAGAAGGACCAAGGGAGACAAAGCTCCAGAGGGCAAGGCAAGCTGAGGGAGCGGGGGCCCCCGAGGGGACAGGCAGCCTGCAGCTTCCAGCGTCAGTACGAATGGAGCTGCATTACGGCAGCCACCACGCTGCGCCAGGGCTGTGAGACTTCAGACCGATGGCACATTTCTGGCAAATTCTGGAACAAGAACATCACTGGATGTCCTCATACCCACACTGAAGTCCTCCCACTGTCCTCCTAGCCACAGCAGCTGCTGGAAACCAGGGAGGAAACCGGCTTCCTCCTGCTGCAGTGCCTCTGCAGCGCCCCCTACTGGGAAAGCATGACATGCTCACTGTGAAGGGAAAAAAATGTTTAACGAAATCATGGCCACAATCACGGAGCATGCGCTGAAGAGCGAATTTGGAGGGGCGGCGACACATTGATACTTATCAGACCCAGGAGAAAAAAAAAAGGAAGTTGCACACTGACTTAAAACTCTCAAGATAAAATTACTGACCATTTATAAAGAGTTTGATATTTTATATAAACTATTTTTCTTTTATTTGAATATTATGTTCTAGCCCTAGATAGTAGGCCTTACATATAGTGTCAGAAAAGTATAAAAAAAACAATGCTCTAGAATGCTATTTTGGCTTACAGACTTCTGAAAAAGAGGTTCTGAAATAATATTCCAAGTATTCATACCCCAAAATAGCTTTGGTCCTGCTGGTCTAAGCCGGAAACTGGGTTTTCCCGTAGGGAGTTCGACTCCTGTTCAGCCTTTTTTGCCTCCCCCAAGCCTTGGTCCCTTGGATAGCATGGCCTGGATGCCCCCTCTTTCCCCAGCCAGTCCCATTCCTAGGACCTGGCCCGGAGCCCTGACGTACCCGCTGGGCGTGGCTCTCGTGGGCACGCCCTACTCCAGTCCTGACAGTCACCCCGATAGGTCAGTGTCATGTGGCCGCAGTAGAGGCACCTTGACCCCTGAACCCAGCACTTTGACCTGCAAAACATCTTTTATCTGCTCCATTTTGCTTTCAGCCAGAGGAGACATTGTGCCTTGGATTTTTCCCTCAAATCTATCGATGACTCACTGTCCCCGTCAGTGAGGAAATAACAGAGCTAAGTGCCTCACGTAGCGTGTGCCATGGAAGTGTCACAAAAATAAAAGTACATCCCTGCTGTGCCTGAGCGAGGACGTTGCCTGGAGTGGCCCAGAAAAGTGCCCTCCCCTTGGTGCAACACATGACAGGAGCATCCGCATCTCCTTATCTGTGATTTATGATCGTGTGTGGTTTATGACAGTTTTCCTCCTGGCTTTCACACTGTTTTTGAGGTTGTAGTCGATAGGAAAGCCAAATATCAAGTAGGATGACACTTGAAATTAATGGGAAATTGAGTAGAAAAAAAAAAATCGTATGCTACGAGGCACCAAAGGAGAGGAGGTGCAGATTCCATCAGATTCGCTGAGTGCAGATGGGGACCCGAAAGTCGGGAGGCACCCCAATAGCCCCTCCATGGACAGTCAGAGGCTTTTGCTATATAGGACAGTCTGTTCCTATGAATCCTTCAGAGATAAAGGCTTTCAAACATTGCAAGTCTTGCCACTGTCACTTTCACAGGAAGCTCACAGATGAGAGTGGGGTTTTACAAACCCTATGCGAGGAGGCAGTGACAAAGTGTTGTTAAAAATAGCAATCGGAGCCACTTTATAATGGAGCCGGGGCCGCCAGGCCGGAGGAACTGCCTTGAGTGTCTCATTCCTCAAACCTGTGGAAAGTTAAGACAGGACAAAACAAACTCTTGGACTGGGCCCAAAGCAACATTGTTTTCCAGAGGACTGTCTGTAAAGGTAACAAGAAAATAGTTATTATGACTACAATCATGAGATCTTTAAAAAAAAAAAATGGTTTAGAATTAGCATCCCTATGTTATCTGCACCAACAGAAACGCCTTCCTTCTACCGATGTGATCGTCCCCCTTCCCTTTCTCATAAATGCCCATGGCTTTTGTCTCCTAATTGAGACATTGCTTGGCCTTCTGCCTGAATCAATGTTTCCCAAATAGCTATTCCTTCTTCTTCTTTTTTTTTAATCTCAAATAAACGCTTGTTGCCTCTCACTTTGAAAGTGCTCTTTATTTTTAGGTTAACAGAGTCGACACGATCGCACGTCTCTGGCATGATTTCGTCCAGATTCGTTCCGCTGCTTGCCTACCAGGCTGGCCAAGCGTCAAGTCCCTGTAGCCACGGGGTTCCTCCCACAATGAGGTGGTTAAAGCACCCTCGTGAGTGTCAACATCACCACGTCACTCTAGGTTTGTCAGTTGTGTCTAATAGGGACATGCAACGTCCTTCCATCCCTGCTGAGGAAGAGAACGGAGCTACGCCTGAAGGCTGGGCTTAAGCAATAAGGAATGAAAACAGAAAGGGTTCCAATTACGAAGGAGGAAGCCACTGCTCCAGGTGAGTGAGACGAACAAAGGCAGTGTTATCCCAGTGGTGAGAAAGAGCAGGCAGCCAAGGAAGAGAGGAAGATGAAAAGGTCATTTTGAATGATGATAACGTGTCCCCCGTCACACTAGTCCTTTGCATATTTCTTCTTTTTATTCTCTTATCATTTTTAATTATAAAAATAATACCCAAAAAAATGGCATATAAGATCAGAAGCAAACTCCATCTTATCCTCCCAGCTTTCAGAAACAACCAGTGTTCACAGTTTGGTTACAAATAACTAAACAGGTAAAAGTAAATAAAAGAAACCTTCTTCCATTTTTGATAATGACAGCAAAAGGAATATAAACCAAATCCCACTAAACGCAATGAAAGTCTCTGAACGAAATATTTTTCAAAAATCTTCCTTGAGGCACCTTAACAGCGAATTAACTAGTGAGGCTTATTTAGCCAAGTTTCAGGAAAGGATGAAATTTCAGAAAGGTCAACAGAGGCCACCATTAACAAGGATGTATTTGCTGATCTGGAAGAGACTGGTGATTTAAGAGGCTGCTAAAAGGCTGAGCAGCATTTTGACAACCTCTGCAAGCTGGGTGGACCCTAGCTGAAGTCTAGACTGTGCTAAGGTATGGTATACCAGGGGGCCTGACGTGGGGTCATAAATGACTGCACCTGGGGCTTTAGATGAACTGAATGCAGTTTCAAGACCTAAGTTGCATTAAGGTGAGCCCAGATGGCTGATAGTCCCAGACACCTGGTAGAAACAAACAAACAAAATTCTATCTGAAGGAAGATACCATTATCCTAGACCTGAAATTATTTCTTCAAATCCTTTTCCAAATGCAATGTCTAGCACACCATCAAAGATAACTCACCTGGAATATCATTCAATAACATGAATGAAAATAAACATAAACAACAGACAAGAAAAAATGTCTGGAGTTAACCAAACAAAAACTATAAACGAACTATGTTTCTGAAGATAAAAGAATCCTGTTACACTTCAGCGAGCAACTAGAAAATATAAAAAGTGACACTGTAGGTTTGGAAGAAAATTGATTCTAGTCTAAAACTAAATTAAGAAGTCAACGGTGAATTTAACCACAGAAGGATATTTGTCACATGGTAGGTCAAGAAATGCTATTTACTAGGAGGAGCGAGTACTTTTTAAACACCTCATATACTCCAGGCACTGTTCTAAACACTGCAGTTACATCAGTCAACAAAATATAGCCTCTTCCACGATGGAACTGACAGCATAGCAGGAGAAAGGGTTAAACAGGAAACGTGGCGATGAAGGATATGTATGCTCCCTGTTACTATTACCTGCGGGATCCCCAAGCTCTATTGTGGTATTCGGGATCTTTGCCATGGACTGAATGTTTAGGTCCCCGTAAAATTCATATGTTGCTATCCTACCCCCCAACATGATCGTGTGAGGAGCTGGGGCCTTAGGGAGGTGGTTAGGTCGTGAGGGTGGAGTCCACATGAAGGGGATCAATGCCCTTAGAAAAGGGACCCCAGTGGCCTCCCTCACCCTCTTTTCACCGTGTGAGAACATGAGAAGTCAGCAGCCTGCAACCCAGAAGAGGGCTCTCACCAGAGCCCAACCACAGTCCCGATGAGCTCTAATCTCCAGCCTCCAGACTGTGAGAAATAAGGTTGTGTTGTTTGCAAGTTACCCCATCTGAGCACCTTGTTATAGCAGCTCCGATGGACTAAGAGCCTTCAGCATAAAGCCAGTTTGGGTTAAGGCACATTTTCTGAAAAAATAATTGGGCTGCTGTGAATACAGTTCTGGAAGAAAGCTGTGAACAATCTATAGGCTGACTACTTTTCACGTCAGCCTGGGACCATGAAACTGTGGAAAGTATTCAAGGACACACTCTGATTAAAATAGAGTATATGAAAATCATGGACAAAAGAGAAAACCTTGGATAACAACAACAAAAAAATAATAAAGCCCCACCCTGCTCCCTTCCCTAGGGAATTGTATTCAGTTCTCTCTGTAGCCTGGAGGAATACAATGACAAAGTCCGAAAAGCTCTGATCCAGATAGCTCTGAGTGATATCCAGCCAAGCGACCTTGGAAGAACGAATCCTCCCAGCTGGCCTGAATGCCACTTGGTGCAGAGTCCACCGCTAATCTGCTGGATGAGACAGGAATCAGATGACCACACCTGTTTCTTTCTTAGAGCCAAACAATGCATCGTGACCCCATGTCCTTCATGCCCATCCTGGACCCTCACTGATGTCTTCCTGCCCCAAACCTCACCATCGCGTTACAGATGTCAAATCTGAGCAGGCCGGCAGGCACAATGCCGGGTCCTCCCACACTCCTGGTGAGGAATCGAAGACCTTTTCAACATTTAGTTAAAACCTGGAACCCTCCCTGCTCAGAGGAAGTTATCTCCGGATAAGCTTATCGACATGGCAGAGATGGCGGCTTACTCTTCCACTATCATGGTTATTTTCCTTAGTTAATGGTTTTCGTCACTCATCTCACAAGACCGTGGAGCCATCATCCAGTCGCACCATCTGCTGTGGAAGGCAGGGCTGAGCTCCTGCTGCTGAGTGTCCCCTCCGGCCCCTTAGCTGACCACCACCTTGCGACACTCTGTTGGACCCGCTCCACTTCCAGGCCTACGTATGTGACCAGGTGTCGGGCACCACCCTCCCGCTTCCTGGCATTGTTTCTATTCTTTTCTCCAGAACTTTTCAATCCTCTACTTCCAGTTCTAATCCCTATTCTTCCAAATAACCTAGAGAGAAAGCAACGGGTAGATAACTTGTAAGCAAGCACATTCTTAACGAAACAGATGGAATAGGTTGACTACAGAGTGAACTCGTAATCCTATAGGGCTGCTTTGAAGGAGACCCGAAATAGGCCTTAAAGATATAGTACATAGCAAGTAACTGCATCGGGAGGATGTGCCTGGTGGTGTCAATTCCAAGCCTTCCTTTTAGCCAAACCACCCACTGAGTGACCATACAGAGGGCACCTTGGTGTCCCCTTCGGGAAAATCAGATTATTTACTGACCACTTCCAGCTGCCTCACAGGCGAGCCATGAAGAAACACTCTCTGAAACGGTCGCTTCGTGGTTCTCTTTGTAACAAAGGGACACAGCAAGGACAGAAGAGCTGGAATCCATATATAGTACAGGGCAGAATTTAATTTCAGCCAAAGTGTCTCCTTGGCTCTCCAATACATCTCTTTCCTCTGCACCACACCCCGTTTGAAGTTAGACTGAGATGAATCCGAATAGAACCGTTAGAACATCCTCTTTCTTGCTGGCCCAGTCCTGAGCCACCACGGTATGAATTGACATTCACAGTGTGGCAGTCGAGGGCAGCTCGACAAGAGAACTTGGACGGGTGTGAATGCCCTTGAGTTGGTGTCAGCACTGCCCTGGAGAGAAGCAATAGGGGTGGAGCCATCTCCGTCCAGTGGGCAGAGGTCACTTTGTGCAGACAGAGGGCATTTGGGGATGATGGCATGCTACCTGTGTCCACGTGCAGGTCTGACCTTCTGTTTGTGGGGGCAACTACTACCTGTGACCCAGGAGGGTCTTGGAAGAGACTGGGGCGCTCCTGGATAGTGTCCTAACTCAGAGGTCTGCAGGGGAGAAATGATCAGCAGCCCCCAACAAGACTGAGGGCGCGGCAGGTTTGGGGCACCCGCCAGTGACGACAGCAACCATTCCAGTATCTCTCCTCTTTTGCGTCTCAGCCTCTTGGCCATGAGGGCAACCCCTCGGGGATGGAGACCCTCACTGCTTGGGACAAGATGATGTCACTGACGTAAGTGTGCTTTACAAACTGTGAAGGGCTGGGTGTATAGACTGTGAAAAGGCTACCTGGGAAAATTGCCAAAAAGCACAGGTTTTGGAATCAAATGTCTGCAGGGACCTGGAAGGAAATTTAAATGAGTAGAAGAGTCTGATGGAGGACAATGGCCCTAGAGGGTCAGCGTGGCAGTGGCCTGTGGTGGTTGGGAACGTGCAGCTGCTTGCAGTGTGCCCTGCTCATCATCCACACCCCGGCTGGCCGCCTTGGGCATGCTCCCTCATCACTCAGGGCCTCAGCCACCTGTTCTGCAAAAGAGGGGTGATACTGGTCATCACCTCCAGATGTGTAATGAGTGTGAAATGCACTAATATGTGTAAGTCACTGAGAACAGGGCTTGGCACGTAAGAAGTGCTGTCTCGCAGCTGATAACGAAGGGAAAACACAGGCGTTCACTGATGAAAGGCAATTCATAAAATAAATGAATATCTACTCCTGGGTAATGGCCAGCTTGTTTATCTGAATCAACCTTACTACCGATAACAACTAGGAAATCTGAATTTAAACACAATCCTTAGAAGTATCGAAGAGACGATAAAGCAAAAGTCAGTAGTAGGACAAAAGGATAAGAAACCAAGAAGCCAGAGGAGGAAGTGAACACGAAAGCTGCTTTGACACAGAGGGTGTGTGCCCATCTCACGAAACGAGAGTCTTCTTTTTTGACAGCTGTCCCAACCGAGCTCTCGAGGCAGAAATGCCCCAACCGGCATGTGGCTTACTCACAGATGCTGTGTACAAGTGTTTCTCTGAGCAGAGGAGCCATCCGGTCCCTCAGATTTACTTAGAGGGTTCTGAAGACCTCCTCAGAGATGAATAGGAAGAGTGATACACACGTAAGAGGGACAAACACCAGTCAACTCTTGATTGGTGGGAATTAAGACTTGGAAAGAAAACTCCAGCTCAGAGCCTTCCCCCAGCTTATCCCTAATGCCTGATCTTCCACCACTGAGGGGGCGAGGCGGCCAGCCGCTGGGTTCTCGGCCTCCGCAGCCAGCCCTTCCCACTGTGTGGCACACAATCCCATCTTCTCTCCAGAGAGCAGGCCCGTGAGATGAGAAGGCAGAGAATCCTGGAGGGCTGCAGAGGGCTTGAGGAAAAAGGTATATAACGGGAAAAGGGGACCCTCCTGGTAAAAAGCAGAATTCAGAGAAGTGGGACCAGTGATGGAGGCAGCCATCTTCCAGGATGTTTTTTTTTTTTTTAATGAAATGCAGATACCTGGGCCCTTGTGCACTTGGGTTCCTCTAATACTGACTTTCTGTCTCCCTCATCCCTCCAGCGGGGGGCGCTCCTCCACGTAGGCAAAGTTGGAGGTCACCACGAAAGACACTCCCAGTTCTACCCAGAGGTCCACGGATGATGGTGTGCTGCCTGCACCCAAGAGCAGGAAGCAGCCAGACCTTTAATGGTCCGAGGGATCCAGGTGCATACCAGAAGTCCCGGGGACCCGCCACCTCACCGGAGTTCCTGGGCATTCAGCAGTCTGTAGGGCCACGTCGAAATGACCCCTCCACAAGTGGCTGCACCCTGAACCAGCATGAAAAAGAAGGACCAATGCGTGTTAGGCTTTTTGGTGGGTTTAAAGAAACGGTATTAGAATTCGCAGTTCACGGTGTATACTGTTACTCTCTCTGCTTTTCCTCTCTCTACCAAACGTCTCCCACCGTTTCCCTACTCCAGGATGCTCCAGCCGCTTGAGATTTCCTGGAGGTCCTGTAAAGAGCTCTTTCCCGCTTCGGGAACTTTGTACTTGTTATCATTCCCTTTGCCCAGCACGTGTCCACCCTCGTCTTTATCTACAGGTCTTTATCCTGGAGGTAAATGCTTTGACTTCAGCTCTTCATAGATCATTTCCCGGATCGCCCAACCTAAAGGGGATCCCCAGACACACCCTTATTGTCCGTCTTCGCCCTTCACTATCTTCCTTCACAACATAACATTTACTTTGTTTATCTTTCTTGAAGATTTTCAGCTGCTGGTTCATTGTCATTCTCTCCAACCCTTCTTTCTTAATTCTTCGTACTTTCCATGTCTACGTAAGCAGAACTTTCTAGTTCCTGGACCTTCTCCCCGCCAGTGATGTCTTCCTGTACCCTAAGATACTCTCTCTCGTGGTCACACCCTGGATCTTGTAACTGCCATTGACTCTGTGATCCATCATTATAATCACTCAACGAACGTGCTGTGCTCCGTTCTCCCTTTGTCATACTGGCAAAACCAAACCCTAATTAAATCCTGCTCTTCACCTACTGCCGTGCACAGCTGTGCAACCAAAGAAGATGGGACAAAAGCACATGTGACTGGCCATTCTTTACCTTTACAAACACTATATACAAAGGACCCTCAATGCTACTCAGAAGTACTAGGTTTCCCTAATGCAAACTTTCTCAATTTTTTGTGACTTTCTCTCCACTCCTAACACTTCCAACACCTCTTTCTTCTCCATTCTTATTCTCAGCTAATGGCTTTATTTTTGGCTGCACTGAGAAAACTGAAATAATGACATAGGGACTTCTCTAAGATTCCAGCTCAACATTATTCTACTTCCCTGCAAATATGCCCTTATTGTCCTTCGTCTCTTCTGTACGATGGATGTCACCACATCCATGCTCCCGGCCAAGACCAACGCTTGTACTTGTGTGCTCACCTCCTTTACCAACTCACGGACGATGCCCCAGCCACCTGTCCTCCTGCCCTACACCTCCAGATTGTCCTCTGTGCTTCATCATCACCCTCTGCCTACAAACAGAGCTATCCCTGCCAGACACCGTGTCAGGTGACCCCGGATGTGCAAAGAGAATAAGCAGGTTCCAGAAGTCACCCCTTTCCCATAGGTAATTTGTCACATGGGATGAAGAGGGGAGGAGCTGGGAGCTGGATGCGGAGCCACACGTCGAAACACAGAAGACACAGCTGAGAGGTTGTGAACAGCTTCGGTCTCTGGCCTTTCCTGGCTGCTGTTCCCTCGGAACCCGGAGGCCCCTCACGGGGACTTAGAACGTCAGGCACGAATCGCACTGCACGTGGGCTGCGCCCTCCCGTGGCGTTGCTCACGTTGCTCTCCATCCGGGTTTCCGGCGGTCACCTGTGCTCTGATGCCCTGGCCCTCGACACGCAGCCTTACATGGCTTCCCCAGCCAGGCCCCATGGTGCCCAAAGGGATCCAGTAGATCAACTGCAGTCCAGAAAAAAAATCTTGTAAAATCCTATTCCTGTTTTTTATCTTCTCCTCCTTAACATGCCCTTGTTTTATTAAAGCCAGTGATGCATCAGAGTGGCTGCAGATGTATGTAATTTATAAATAAATGAAGAAACATGTATCAGAGGTATTATTTTTTAATTGTATTCATAGAGATGCATCGGCCCATTAGGCTGATGGCAGCCTTTGTCCCACATTCATTCAGTTGTGAGCCCTAGCCTTCCTCAAGTCCAGAGGACAGGTCTGATCTGCCACAGCTGGCCAGGTGACCAACACAAGTAACTAGTAGCACAAAGGATCTGAACGAGGACCTTGGAGAGTGTTGAGTCTGCATCTGGGAGACATTCTTTAGATGCAAAAATATTGGACTTTCCTAAGTCTTTCCTCGTTAATGAGGCTAACAGGATAACCTTGAACTCCCACTGTGGGGATCCCCATCCTCGGGGATCCCCGCAATCTCCCAGTAGAGGGTACGAACATGGTGCAAAGTACAGGAGAACAAGTGAATGACAAACACGGACCTTCAGCCTCTTCATGCACCAGGATCGAAACAAAAATAAGACGTGACCGTAATGCATATAGCGTTCGTATTTTACTGTACAGACAGAAGAAAAGGAATACTTCTGCCTTTCCAGGGCAAAACCGGGCACGTCCCTTCAATTCTCTGAGTTTTGTTTGCTCACCTGCGGAGCGAGATAATACAGGCAGGGATGGTTGCTCAGGGTCATCGTGAGGCTGCCGGAGGAGGTAAGGACGGACACTGTGACCTAACACATTGCAGGGGAGATGAGCTGCCCTTGTATTTGTTAAGAAGCTTCTACATGCTCGGGCCGTGCACTGTCATCGCATCCAGCCCTCCCCAAACCACTCTAAAGGAGATCCGACCTCTCTTTCATTGCCGAGCTCACAGAGAGACTGAATAATTTTCCTAGGGTCCCATCTAGTGAAAGACTAATCAGGATGCGAGCCCTGTGCTGGCTGACTCCACCAGGAAAGCTTCTCCACCCCAATGGGATGCCTTCCCAGAGTTACGGCGGTCGGAGGAAAGCCAATGATGGGAACGAGAAATCCCAGACAAGCCACCTTTTAGAAGATGCTACGAGAAAGTATCACATATGTACATACAGCGTTCTTCTATTTGGTTGTAAAGTTAAAAGGATTCAAAGATATGCTTTCTGAAAGAAGCAACCCATACTCGTTACTAAACATAAACACACAAGAACATACAAAAGGAAGTAAAAGTCACTCCAGGTAAGTATCCTTCCTAGATACATAAACTCTTGCCCTCTCCGGTGTATTGCAAACGGCGTTGTTTTTTTACTGCTTCGTGTTCAGACCAGACCAAAAGCCCAAGAAGAAAGAGGAAAAAGGAAGAGAAGGAACTCAGCACTCATGGAGTGTCTGCTTTCTCTCCGGTCCTTTATGTGCATTTCCTATTCTACCCTAACAACTGCCCTGAGACTTTGGAACTCTGATCTCCATCTACAGATAAAGATAGTGAAGCCACAGAGGTGAGGTCAGTTGTTCGTACTGAACCGAGGCTGCTGGGATGGGTCCCAAATACCAAGGTCTTGCCAAAGCCCACACTGCCCCAGGAAGTGTCAGGCCTGGCATTTTCCCAGAGCTTTTCATGCAAGAAACAGAAGTCTCAGTGTCTCAGGTGGGGGTGGTGATTGTGTGTGTGTGTGTGTGTGTGTGAGAGAGAGAGAGAGAGAGAGAGAGAGAGAGAGAGAGAGAGAGAGAGAGACAAACCTTTGCCTTCAAGCCTCCTGATAGCTCCACCCTTCCAGGGAGCCGGGGGAGGGGGCGGGAGGAAAAAGAGCCCAGAAAACAGGGTTCTGATGTTTGCTCGGCACAGACCTCCTCGCCGAAGGCATGTTGACCTAGCTCTGTTTGCCTAGCTTGCAAAACACTCACTCGAAAACAAGCCCCCCAGAACCTGTTTTAGCAGGATGGAAATCGTTGATTTCTCAATTAATTCCTGGAACATTTTGGTTTTTTTTTTTTTTTATTTGTTTGTTTCCAGCTATTTCACTGAATTATTTAAGTTTCATTTGCCTGTCATCAACACATCGGTTACACAGTCCTGAGGGGTGAGAAAAAGGGAAATAATATTACTGAGCCAGGCCTTCGTAATCCGTGTCTCCCGCAGTCCTCACAGGAGCCCCAAGAGGTCAAGATTATCACAAAGTAGATGGCGTGACTGGCTCCAGGTTCTTAGCACGTAGAGGCAGGTCTGGGATTGGAACTGCTTCTCCACTGCAGTCCTGGAAGCCTTCAGAGAACACCGGAAGGGGAGGATGGAGAGGAGAGAGCAGTTCCTTATAAAGTGTAGCCCACGCTGCCCTAGAACTAGCCATTCCACTCGGGAAAGATGAAAGCGTGTTCTCACGACGACTCATACACAGAAGCTCAGAATGCTCAGAAGCTTTCTTCGTAGTGGTCAGAATTGGACGCATCGAGCCATCTATCAGCAGACAGACTAACCGTGGTACAGGCTTCCAATGGCGCTGTGCTCAGCAGGAAACAGGAGCACAGCGCTGATACAGGCAACGACGTCAATGAATCCCAAACAAATGTGATGTGGATCAAAAAAAGCCAGATGCAAAAAAAAAAAAAAAAAAAAGAAAGAAAGAAAGAAAAACATACACGGCGTGTTCTCATTTTTCCTTCCCTTCTAGAAGGGATAAGACTCATCCATGGAGACAGGAGTCTGAACAGAAGTAACCTTCCGAGAGAGATGGGGAGATGGACAGGAAGGAACTTTCTGGGTTGAAGAGTTTGTTCTTTATATCTCGATCAACGTAGAGGTTATGGATGGACGCACACCCACGTGAAAATGCCTCAATAAAAATAAATGCATCGCAAGTTAAGGGCAGGGAGGTGATGATGGCACGTGGCACGGTGGCGGTAGCAGTGGAGAGGGCGTGACAGGAAGCCTCGGGAGACGTTTCACAGGGTCATTCTGTTCATCCTCCCTGAACCTCGTCTGCAAAGTGCATGAACTAGCCGAGCTTTGGGGAAGACGAGAGTTTGTGCACAGTGCCCACTGCCGAGCAGAGAATGGGTTTCTTCTGCCAGGATGATGTTGTGAGCAGCTGTGGGTGTGGGGAGGTGGCAGGGTCAGCTCTGGGGCAGTGGAACGAGGGGAGAGGCCCCTGCACTCGCCAGGCTGAGCCACAGGGAGAACGGAAGGAGGGGACAGCAGGCTGTGATGCAATCAATCCTTTTCCCTCGGTGGCATTTCGCCATGACACCTCAGCCCTCACTCTGCTGTCCTCCCATATGCCCATCCAGAACTGACTGAGGAGGCAGGTGGCAGAAACAGCTTCGGGTGCTCGTGGGGACCCAGGCAGGCGAGTAGGAAAGCCAGGCTGCGAGGGCCAGCCTCATATGATGGCTTCCGGCTCAAATGGACAAAGCAATTATTTGTGTGCTAATCTAAGAGATTGCACGCCCAGGCAAATTTTTTACATTCTAAAAGTTTTTACAGGATGACCCTTGCAAGATGCCTTCCTCATCTGATCAAAGACATATTCCACTTCTACTCTATTTCGTTCCTTTTAACTCAGCTCATCCAGCATCATCGGGGAACCTGTTTTGTGCTCAGCACGGTCAGAAAAACTGAAAATACTCGTCCCTGCCCTCAGGTAACTGCAGTGTGGGGTTGGAGCTGAGCTCTGCGGTTTGGAGTCTCGTCCTGCAATCACACAGCCAGGTTGGAATCTCCCTCCTGCCCTGGTGACCTAGGGCTAGTTGCTTGACCTCTACGAACCTCAGTTTATGTGTAAAACGAGGATAACAAAAGCAGCCACGTCACAGGCGCATTGTGAGGATGAGGAGAGTCAATCTTTCTAAAATGCCTAGAATGGCATCTGGCATGTGCTACGTGCTCGGTAGTCATCGCTTGTCGTGATAAGTGTTCTTCCTACAGCGTCCCGTGCCAAGTGCCCCGGAAGCAGCAGGAGGGAGACCTAACCCAGCAAAGCCAGGCTGTGGGGTGGGGGATCAGGAAGTCGTCTGGGCCCGGATGTGGGGGGAACACACGGAGGCAGCCATGCAGGATGAAGGGAAAGCTGCTTCCGTTCCAGGACAAAGAGAACCCTTCACCAAAGCTGAAGGCCCAGGAGGCAGTGATGCAACAGACCGCCGGGCAGGCATCAGCAGCCTTGTTCCGGAAAGGCCAAAGAGTAAATATTTTCAGCTTTGCGGGTCACACGGTTCCTGTCGCAACCTCTCAACTCTGCTCCCATAGTAGGAGCACAGCCACGGACGATAAAGGAATGGGCATGGCTACGCTCCCATGAAACCCTATATGTGGACACTGAAAACTGAATTTCATAGCATTTTCTTGTGTTACAAATTAGTATTTTTTTTTTTCTCAACCACTTGAAAATGTAGTAACCATTCATTCATGGCTTCCTGGCCATACAAAAACACCAGGTAGCAAGCCAGATGGGCCTCCATCGCCAGCATCACGGTGACGCTCCGTGCCTCAGTTTCCCCGTCGGCACTGAGGGGATATCCATGGCACCCATCGCACGGCACTGAAACCGCCTGGCCCACAGTACGTGCTGGAGACAGGCCACGCAGTGGAGTCGGTTCGCGGGTTTGTATTGCGAAATGGAAGCCGTGAGAGACACGTTAAAACCGAGCAAACAGAAACGCTTAAAGTCAACAAAAAAGACGACAACAAGGTGAACGAACTATTTCAACCCAAGGTCCGCGTTGGGCAAGTTTGAAGAGCCCTGTGGCTCTCTGTCCCATCTCAGCCGCCCACGCAGGGCCTCTCTTTCTGAAAAACAAGTCCCAAAGTCCTCGGGCGTCTCCCACAGAACCCCCCCCCCCCCAGAGGGCCACCGATGCTATGTCTTGAGGCAGGAGAGAAAGAAATGAAGATGGGCCTGGGACGGGTCTCGTTGCTAGAAAACAAGGGTGTCCTTTGTGAACTGCTGCTGGAAGGTGAAGAGAGAGACAAGTAATTGAAAGGCTCTCCTATCAGTCAAATGACAACCGGACCATCCAAGAGGAAATATCAAAAGTAATTAAACAGGACAAGCTGAGTCTCCCACAAGCTGACAGTCTATAATGGCCAAAATGGCCCTCAAATGCAAAAGGGTAACGTTAAAGTATGAGAAAGGTTAACTTTATAATAAAAACATTAGTGTTTTTTTTTTTTAATTTTAACCAGTAGGGGATGAAGCTGGAGATGTGTGTTTGATGCCTCTCGTTAACTGTCTTGTTGCTTCCAATGCATGGATTGGCCTTCTTTTTCCCTCGCTGAGTAAGGATGAGGAGGGAAAACAAGAAGCTGTGAGTTAGTCTAATATTTCCGGAAAAAGCAAGACTCGAACCACACACGTAGGAAGTGGTGCTAGAGGAAGGGGAAGAACACAGAGCCCTCCAGGGTGTTGCAAGCGGGTAAATTCGCAAGACGCCCAAGGGGACGGATTCACGGTGCACATTCAGTTCATCTCCTGGGGGAGGA
Source organism: Macroglossus sobrinus (assembly GCA_004027375.1). Taxonomy (NCBI): domain Eukaryota; kingdom Metazoa; phylum Chordata; class Mammalia; order Chiroptera; family Pteropodidae; genus Macroglossus; species Macroglossus sobrinus. The sequence continues at coordinate 46,209 of PVKZ01005219.1, forward strand.
AACACTTGACGTGCGCACACGTTGTGAGAAGGCAGGGTCCGTGACACTAACGGCGCAGGCCTGGTGCTGACCCTTCCACGAGCATCGCCTTCTAACAGGCCCAGGAGACTCATAGTATCCCCATTTTATAGACGAGGAAACTGAGGCTCAGAGAGGTGAAATGAAGTCCTCACTTGAGTCCAGGTCGACCCGGTTCCGACCACCCCATTCCCGACTCTGCCCACCACACCTCACAGGTGCTCAGGAGGGTGCTTATTGCACCTGACCCTGCGCCCTCAGGAAGCAAAATGAGCTCTTTGTCCCAAGACAAACAGTGCTGCTCCCCAAACCTTCCTTCTGCTTGGCTCCCTGGGACCCATGAGAAAGGCTTCCTGGGTGCAGGACACATCCCCGAAGAGCACGCAGTGGTTGGCATCGATGTGGGGCCCCTCTCTGCCTGAGGCCGCCCCAGTCTCACATGTCATCACCTCCTCGACTCTTCACAATCCTGGCAGCACTGCCTGTGCTTACTCCCTGCCTCTCGGATGAGGAAACTGAGCCTCCAAGAGGCAAAGTGGCTAAGAGCTCATGAAAAGAGCGGTGGGGTTAAGGGTTGAACTCGGTATTTAGCTCCCAGGCCCAGGCCTGACCTGCTCTGTACCCCGAAGAAGGGAGACAGTGCCTGGATGGGCGGGGACCCCTCAGTAAGCATGGGGGGGAGCTGAGAGAGGAAATGCACGTGGCTTGTCTGTGTGTGTGTGTGTGTGTGTGTGTGTGTGTGTGTGTGCGCGCGCGCGCGCGCGCGCACAGGACAGGCTGGTTCCATCACTCCTTGGGGACCTCTGCCAATGAGTGCAGCACCCCTGAAGTTCACCATTGCTCTCCTGACCAGTCTGGGCCTCTGGTCCTTGATCAGGGCCCCTCTCACACACCCCTCCCCACCCTTCCTGCTGCGGATCCCCCACCTCGGGCGTCATGCTTCTCTCCATCCCGCTCCCATCTCCAGGCAAGACCTACGGGAGGGTAGGGAGGGTAGGGTCTCCCCTGCTGACCTACAGCCAGCTCACAGGCTCTTCCTACGATGCATTCATCCCAGGGAATCTGCCCGGATGCTGCAACTGACAATTTCAGAACTAACCAAGTAGACAAGACTCTCCCCGCCGTGCCTTGGGGGTCACGGGATACAGTGCCTTCAGGAATGGCCACTGGGGGCCCCCACCCCGGGGATTCAGTCCTTGCTCATTTTCCCAGACCATCTCACCCCTTTCTTCCCAGGATGTGTGTCCAGGGAGCTCTCTGCAGTATGACTGCTCGGGGAGTGGGGCGTGGGGAGCGTGAGGATGGGGTAAGAAAGGGTAGAGCATGGAGCCCTTGACTCAGAGGGGACAGGGCCTCAACCCTGAGCCTCTCACATTCTCCAACTCCTTTCCCGTGCTCTTTCTTCATGCCTCCTCCAAAGTCCCAGTCCCCTGCGTGATGTCTTGCATCCCTTCTGCACCCAGCCAGGGTCTGGGACATGCATAGACCCTTCTCAGCCTCCAAGGGGCTCCCACTGGGCACCTCAGAGGTGGCTCGGTCCTCTTCCTTCTATAACTGTGCCTGGCAACCTGCCAGGATGCTAGTGCCAGGCCAGAAGGGTGATGTCTGTCATCTCCATTAATCTTTTGAGCTATTGCCACTGTCCCTCTTACGGAGGAATTGGGCGACTCGTCCTGGGTCACACAGGCCAGATATGGCAGGAATAGCTGGTGACACGTAGGACTGCCTGGGCCGGAAAAGGCCCTCCTAGCTACTGGCAGCTTTGTGCAATGTGGCTTCCTGCCCCAGCTCCCTGCCCCTCCCAGACCAGCTTCCTCCACTAGCCACCTAGAGCCTTCCTCCTCCCAGGCGAGCAGACCCTGGGCACCGGGCTTAGGGCACGTGTGGCCTGTGTGCTATAGGGCTCAGCAGCCCAGAACCCAGAGGAAGAGGAAGAGGAGGGCCCATCACCACAGGAGGCGCGGCCACCACCACAGCGCCAGGAACTGGAGGTAGAGGGGGCAGTGCCCTCATACTGGTTCCCAGGCCCCCAGGCCTCGGGAGCTGACCTTGGCCACAGCCGGGAAGGTGGGGCCCTTGCCACTGTACATCCAGTGCACGAGGTGGGAGGGGCAGTGGAGCTTGGAGAAAGACCACTGTAAAGATGGGGAAACTGAGGCACGGGGTGAGGAAGAAATGCCCAGGAGGTGTGGAGGGCGGCCTCGCTCAGTCACGGCCCAGCTCTCCAAGCTGTGAGGCCCCAGGGAGATGCCCGATCAGCCAGCTCCAGGGGAAGAGTAGGGGCCCTGAAGCCAGACCGTGGAGCTGGGGAGTCGGGAGGGAGGGCTCCCCTCCCCCCACTCCCACCTGGGGGCCTCCCCGCTCCCCGCCCTGCGGGGTGGGGCAGACAACATCATAAAGGGTTCGTGCACTCTGCATGTCCCCTGAAATGCTGAGTTTAATCCTTGTGCCTGCCAGAGAGGTGGGCACTGTCACCTCTCGGTGACACGGGGGTTGAACAGCTTGCCTGGGACCTCCCTGGCCTGGGCCTGTGTGCTAGGGGAAACCTGTCCATCATTCACCAGGCAGAGTCCCACAGCTAGGACTGGGGCACAGGAGCAGGGACAAAAACGGTGTGGTCCATCCCCTCATTCAGCAAATCGCCATGGAGCGCACTGTGTTCTAAGCAGGCCCGGGGCTGGGGGAGGGGGAGTTTTTAGAGTATGCCGTGTCCTGCCAAATGGGGGCCTACAGGCCTCCACCCTGCACGGCCACCCCCAGCCTCCCCCTGTGCCCCAGAGGGCCTGCAATGGCCCCAGAAAAGGGCCTTGTTCCCAAGGGAAGTTCCAGCTGGACGTGGATCAAAGCCATCCGCCCGGAGCACATGTGATGGAAACGGAAACAGGCCTGAGGCTGGCCGGGAGCTGGGCCTCCTCCTGCCCAGAGAAGCCTGGAGATCGGGGCTTCCAGAGGGCTGTGCAGGCCACAGGAAAGGGCCTACTGTGTGCAGGCATTCCACAGAAGTCCTTTCGCGTGTCCCCAACAACCATGCTAGGGGGCGGGACATCCAAACCCCAATGGCACGGATGAAAACATCCCCCGGGTTAGACAGGTGAAGCTGTGGGCACAGCTCTTCTCCCTGGCTTTACTCTCTGACCCGTGCCCATGGCCACCTATGTCAGCTAAAGCGTCTGTCCCCATCGGTCATGCCCTACCTTCTCCTCAGGGAAGCTGAGAGAGCTTTTGTATGAGGCTGGCTTAGTGACTGTGAATGAGCACTTTCTCTCTGCTATAGGCCTCAGTTTCTCTGTCTGCCAAGGGGGCCCGTGACCCTCACCCCCACCCCCCAAGCTCAGCGGTGCGTCTTCAGCAGCAGCAGGCTTTTCGAGCTGGCTCAGTAAATGGCTCTCACTCCCAACAAGGCGGCCGCTGAGAACTCCCCAGAGGGCGTGCAGGGCCCAGCCAGTAATGTCCCGCAGCGCCTGAGTCATGCCACCCCCACCTGGGATGCTGTGCTTTACGAGCTGGGCACAATGACTCCCTTTGGTTCTGCGGAGCAGAGGGCCACACCGCCCGGGCAGAGCACATCCAGGCGGCGTGGGCGGGCGGCTCCGTGTCGGCGGAAAGACCCGGTCTCTGTTTGCTCCTCTGATAACTGGGTTGACCTTGGTTAATATTCACCAGCAGCCTCCCCCGTCAACCCCCTGAGTCCACTGCTTAAATACGGACGAGAACAGGGCTCGGTCTCCTCAGCCTTGGTCACCAGCCCCGGCCTAGAACAGTGAACCGTAAGTATGGGGAGAACCCCCCTAGAGGGGCCTCGGGGTCCCTGCACTGCCCAGGCAGCCTACCGAAGAGGCAGGGACAATGGAGTGGGGTGGGCCTCCTGTTGTCATAGTAACAGCATCCCAAGGCCTTCCCAGAAGTGACTTACCCGCTTCTACAGATGAGGAAATTAAGGCCAAGAAAGGGACAGCGGGAAGCCCAGGTTCACAGAGGGATCTGGTGGGGAAGCCAGCGGAGATCAGCGGCCCAGAGTGCCAGCTGCTCTTGGGGCGATATGCTTGGAGCAGAATGGTGCTGGGCCTCAGCTGGGGGCATCACGGTGGGCCTCCCTGAGCACAGGGGGCTTTGGGGCGCCCTCATGCGCGGTTTAAGATGGGAACCCCTGGTTGGGGCACCATCGCTGGGGTTCAGGCTGTGTTCCTGAGCCCTCGCTCTGGCCGGGCGCCTTCAAAGCTCCTTACACGCAGTGCCGCATTTCAGCCTCCCAGCATCTTCTGAGGTGGTTACCATGGTTATTCTCCTTTTGTAGGTGAGGAAATTAAGGATAGAGAAGTTCACAGCTTGCCCCAAATTACACACCACCCGGGATTTAAACTCGGGCCACCTGGCTTCAGAACCCACACTCCCCACCCCGTTCTCACCGTCGACATTAATGCGCTCAGGTCTTAGGGGCCAGTCAGGACTCAGAAGGCTGGGCGCGGGCCTCACTGGTGCTGGGTGACCGTGGACGGTTCCTCAACCTCTCTGTTCTCTTGGACAAAATGTAGATAACCTTTGCCCTCTTTCTCCTCACCCCACCCTCATCGGCCTTATCTCTGGAGTGTTGGAAGCGTGTGATTCCTCTGTCACTGGGATTTGGAGATAGGGCTACAAAAATGACCACGCTCAGGGTGACGAGACGCCCGTGTAGCGCCCTGAGAACAGAGGCTTCCGAGAGCCGTGTGCCAGGCATTTCCTGGCACTGTACACATATCTAATTTGCACAATAGCTCTATCACTTCTAGAAAACCGAGGTTCAGAGAGGTGGAGTAGCTTGTCTGAGGTCACACAGCTGATAGCGACTAAAACTCAGGCACCCTGGGCTCGTGGCCTCGGATCTCAGCCACAGCGCGAAGCCACCCGGTTCATTTAGCCAGGACAGCTCTGCGGTTCTCCGCTACAAGGCCTCTGGCTTCACTTTCATACGCAGCGGAAGATTAAATGCCGGGTCTGGAACCGAAATGCCCAGGGTTCAATCCCAGGCTCCATAAGCAACGAGTTCTGTGGTTTTCAGTAAGTTACTTAACCTCTCTGCAGGCCTCCATTTCTCCATCTATAAAATGGGGCTATTAATAATAATTCCCACCTTGAAGGGCAAGCTTTGAAGGAAGATCAGAGGAAACAGTGCATATAACACACCTGATGTTTACTATGGGTGATGATGATGACAGTGATCTGTTTGCTGAGCAAGGAGAGGCCCCTTCCCTGGTCCTGAGCCATGTGACAACTGGCCAGGAGGAAATCTGCCCGTTCCCAAGCGCGACCCCTACCTGTGTGCGCCTATAGGGAGGGGAGGCCTCCACACCTGGCCGGCGCCCGCCCACCCGCCCCCTTGTTTGTTCCTCACCTCTGCTCTCGCGAGACATTCTTCTCTCCACTTTACAGACAGGAAGCTGAGGCTCAAAGAAGTGAAGTCACTTGCCCAAGGCCACTCGCCCATAAGGAGCAGGGCTGGGTCACACCTGGGCTTATTTGATGCCAGGTTTCAGCAGGTTGTGATCTGATAGCACAGTTGCTTCCCCCCGGACCTGCTGAGTCACTCTTGGCCACTCAGTTCACGCTCCTGGGCGGACGTGATGCGAGATGAGGCCGAAGGCATGGCTTCCGCCCCTCTCTCCTCCCTGGCCAAGCCTGCTCCCACCTGACCCAGCTCCAGGAATGTCCCCCTGACATCTCCGTTCTGTTTGCTTTAAATCTTGGTCCATACACCTCTGGGTGCCTCGTATCTACTTTCTCACCTGGGGCTGGCTCTGGGCTTTCGGGGGTGTGGGGTGCTGCCTTTCACAGAAGGAGAGACAGAAGTCTCGAGCCCCTAAAGTGGTCAGGAGCAGATTGGGAGGCAAAACAAAGCCAACAGGAGGCTCAGAGCCAATGTTAGGGTCCCTCGGGGCCCAGTTCTGACATTCACAGAGTCTGGGACCTGAGGACACGGCCGTCTCAGTCTGTAGTTCCAGTGGTGAGAACACCAAGGCTAGTTCCGGCTTTGTCACTGACTCACTGTGTGGCCTTGGAGAGGCCGTGACCAGCTCGGGGCCTCGCATCTCTTACTGTGAAAGGAGGAAGCCAGAGCGCGTGACGTAACACCCAGGAAGATGCACTGGGGGCCCCCTCCACTCAGCCCCACTGGGCTTGGCCCCCTCGAGGGGGAGGGCAGCGCACCCCTCTCTCCCCATGGGAAGTCTCAGTCCGTTTTGCTCCACGAAACCCAGACACCCCTCTAATTAAAGATCCAATGTTAATGCCCAGGGACCTAATTTAGGTCTCCTCCCACCTTAGTCCACCAGGTGGGGAGAGCAAGGCCTCAGGACAAGACGCTTGCTCGAGGCCAAGTGGACAGCAGGGGCCCTGTCAGGGCGAGAAGCCACCGCCTCTGGCCCTGAGGCCACTCGGTATAGTTAGTGTTTCTACTCCACCGAGGCCCAAATCCCGTGGTCTCTGAGCCCTGCAGAGATGGGGAATTTCCATGGGCCCCGAGCGACTGCACCGAACTCCAGTGGGAGGTTCCATCTCACCTGAGGGAGATGGAAACATAACAGAACTAATTTTAGCGCCGTCCTCAGCTCTCAACCGCAGGCTCGTTCAAGAAAAATATAAATATGACTTATGGAACGTGTGATCTGCTCTGTTTGGATTATTTGGAGGCATGAAGGCCAGGAAAAAGGTGGTAGAGAGAGAGCAGTTTTGTGATTCATTTTGTTTTTGTATTTTTTTACTGGGAAAAAAAAAAAACTTTTAGAAGTCTGAGCGGGTAGATAAAACCAGCATTTTTTATTTCCAACGTTTTCCCCTGAGGTTTTTATATTCCAAATTCAAGGACTCCTTTGTCTTTGCATTTTATTAAAATGATGCCTTTAGTTCTGTGAGTCATAGCCGGCTACGTGGCTGCAAACACACTCGCCTGTGCTCAGACCTCCGTGTCCCCATCGATGGAGGGAGCCGGTTGTATTTGGGGGGGCTGCAGACTGGTGCTGGGGCAAGTCTGGAGTACAGACAGCCCTGTGGGGCAGGGCGGGCTCCGTGTTGCTGTGAGGGACCCTGACTTTGACCTTCACTAGTTAGAATCCGCTCTGGCTGGTTCGGCCGCAGGCCTCGCCGCTCCCCCATCTCCCCCAGACATGGGACTCCTCCCCCACCCTGCCTGTCCTCCGAAGGCCTCAGGTCTGCAGCCCTCAGATCCCCTTAGGGTCAGATGTGGTGTCCATACTTACTCTGCTAAATTCTCCCCAAAACCTCACTCCCCTATGAGGCCACATGAGGGCCTGAGACTAAGTGACTTGTACCTAGAACCCAGGTGGGTCTGAAGAGAAAAGAGATGTTTTTTTCAACTGTTACCCCCCACATATGCACCCCCATGACTCGAGAGAGACTAGCACCTCTAACTCTCATATCACTGCTGCGCCCAGAGCTGAGGCACAGTGGTGACCAGGATGAGCAGCTAAGCTGACCGCAGGGACCGCAGCCCACCGATGTAGCCAAGACCGCAGACCCACTATGAGGGCAGCCCTCCAGCTCACGAAGAACTGCTAAGCGCTGAGGCTCTGGGTGCGGAGAGTGGGCACAGCCCCCCTGCTGAGTTTCTCCAAAGCTCCTCTGTGTGCTGACTGTGTGCTCCTGGGAGAGATCCCTCTCCTTCTGAGCAGCAGCCCCTCTGTCCATTAAATAACAGGGTTCCATGGCAGCCCCCCAGGGCTGTTCCAGATCCAGTCATCAGTGCGCCTGATCTGGCCGCTCCCCGGATAACTATGCGCATGCGCCTTATGCTTCCCATGCCTCGGGTTCCCCTTGGTAAATAGGGGCTTTGGCACTTGCACTTCAAGGTCATTGCAGACTTTAAGGCATGGACTCTGCACCCAGTGTGTCTAGGTGTTGATTCTGGTGTGAGTCTTTCCATGATGATGACGTAGGAAAGTGCTGGGCATAGGGCTGGCACATAGAAGATGCTCGGGAAACACCGGTTGCATTACACGGTGTCATTGGGGGCCCAGGGACTCATCCTGTGGCCTGACCTGGGCGTGGTGCCCCTTTCTTTCGAATGCAGGACAATGCCATCCTCCGTCACGTGGAGCCTCCTCCTGCTGGCAGGCTGCCTGCTCCTTGGCCCCCTGGCCGAGGGTCTCGAGGGAGATGCTGTCCAGGACACGCAGGAGCAGGAGCAGAAGGAAATCATCCACGCGGTTACCTCGACCCTGGCGGACTTCGCCTTCAGCCTGTACCGTGAGGTGGCCCATCAGTCCAACACCAGCAACATCTTCTTCTCCCCGGTGAGCGTCGCCACGGCCTTCGCCATCCTCTCGCTGGGCACCAAGGGCGACACGCAAACCCAGATCCTGGAGGGTCTAGATTTCAACCTCACCGAGAGAGTAGAGGCCGACATCCTCAAAGGCTTCCATCATCTCCTCAACGCCCTCAACCGGCCGGACAACCAGCTGCAGCTGACCACTGGCAACGGCCTGTTCATCGACGAGAACGTGAAGCTCGTGAATAAGTTCCTGGACGAGGTCAAGAAGCTGTACCACTCAGAAGCCTTCACCGTCAACTTCAAGGACGCCGAAGCGGCCAAGAAGCAGATCAACGACTATGTGGAGAAGAAAACCCAAGGAAAAATTGTGGATCTGGTAGAAGACCTGAACGAAGACACAGTTTTCACGCTGGTGAACTTCATCTTTTTTAAAGGTAAGGTTGCACACCCAGCCTACTCTCATTCCCGTGGAAATAATATCCAAGAGCGTTCTCAAACTTTCCTCGGCACTGCAGGGTGTGAGAGATAGGGCTATGCATCTCTGCTTGTGTCATTCCGTTTTCTTCATGCGACTAAAAATATTTCCGTGATGAACTAAGGGTAGGGAGCAACGTGAAACAGTCAAAGCGTCATGTTCCCTGCAGGACTTCTCAGAGCCTTTTGCACATATTCTCACGCGCAGTGCATGGAGGGAGATAAAAAATGCAATGTCTCCCCAAACAGAGAGCCAGGAAAACAAACTTTAGCAGAGTGAAGGAAGGGGAATAGAATTTCTCGAAACATACTCTAAACAACACCAGTGCAGTAAGAGGGACAGATTTGCAGTCAGAAAGATCAGGGCTCGAATCCTGCCTCTCCTACTTATTAGCAAGTCATTTTACTTCTCTGAGGTTCTTAGTTTCCTATCGGAAACATAGACGTAATAATTCCCGTGTTATCAGGTTTCTGTAAGGAGTAAACATGTCACGAAGAACATGGGACTATAATATTCACAAAGTAGGTGCTCGACTAAACTTGACCCTCAGCCTGGCATCCTCCCTCTGAGTGATGAAATGGTGAGGAGCCCGTGGGCTCCAGAGGCGGTTCGCACATAGTCTAACCAGCCCACGGACACGGGCTGGGGCAGGGGAGGTGACAGGCGCGGCCAGGCGCTCCTTCCTCCACACCGTGGGCTCCTTGGTCTGAGTGCCACGGAGGGCACCAAGGCCAAAGTCAACAGCACATCGTGGGGCCTGGCTCTGCCATGGGGCTTTCAGGGGGGTCTCATGCCCTCTCCAGCCTCAGTCTCCCTCTCCCACCTCATGAGAAACTTGGGTACAAGGGTCCCCAAGGCTCCTGTCTACTCTGACTTGCCAGGGTGGTGATGTTTTCTCAGTAGAGCAGAGGGGAGCTGCCCAGGCACCCCCTTCTCACATGCTGGTCCAGGAAAAGGGCACTAGATAAAGAACGAGAGTGATTTCCCCGAATGATGAGAACCGCCGATTACCAAGGGCCAGGGGGACCCGGACCGGGGGTGCCATGTATGGCTGATACCAATAATTTTTATTTAGAATCTTCCAAGCAACCTTCAATTAAATAGCCGTGCAACACAAGTTTAAACGCTTACTCTGCCCAGCCCAGACGGCACCCCGTGGCCTCTGAGACGGAGAAAATCTGGACCCCACTCCAGTCTTGCGTCATGTCATCCTCACAAAAGTCCCTTCAGCGGCCTGACATTCGCTGTAGTGTCAGTTGACAGATGGGGGAGCTGAGGCTCCATGGGAGGCATCTCATCGAGGCAGCTCGGGGGGGGGCGGGGGGGGGAGGTTCCTTTACTCTCCCGCCCCGGCTGACGGCTGACGTGTTCTGTCCCCTCCCTCCCCGCCCCTCCCTCCAGGCAAGTGGGAGAAGCCCTTCGAGGCCGAGCAGACCACCGAGGAGGACTTCCACGTGGACCAGCACACCACCGTCAAGGTGCCCATGATGAACCGCCTGGGCATGTTCGACCTGCACCGCTGCGACAAGCTGTCCAGCTGGGTGCTGCTCATGGACTACGTGGGCAACGCCACCGCCCTGCTCCTCCTGCCCGATGAGGGACAGCTGCAGCACGTGGAGGACTCGCTCACCAAAAAAATCCTCGCCAAGTTCCTGGAAAAGAGATACCACAGGTGACCGCCCCGGCCGCCAGGCCCGGCTGGCCAGAGGGCATGATGGGCGGGTGGTGGGGGGGGGGGACAGTGGACCAAGCACACGTGCGCGACCTCGTGTGCTTCCGGGCGGAGGCCAGTGGCAATGCGGGCAGCGCCAGCCGCGCTCCGCGAGACGGACGGGGCCCACCGTGGAGCGGGCACGAGTCCTGTCCCTGGGGACGTCCTCCCCAGCACGGACGCTGCCCCTGCCGGGTGCCAGCACTGGGTGTAGGGAGAGCAGCACCAACACACGCCTGGGAGGGCCACGGGGGAAGCGGGGGAGGGGGGCCCCTAGCAAAGGCAGCAGTTGAGTGTGGTGTAAACAGACAGTTAGTCCACGGTAAACGGGGGAGACGCTGCCTGGAGGGGAGCGAAGGCCCCGAGCGGGACACCGCAGCGTGAGGGGGAGGACGGGGCCAGTCCCTCTGTCCCTAGATCGCTGTGGTGTGTGACTGGGTCCCTCGCAGTGAAGGAATATCGAGCATGCACCCCAAATTAGTACGTACCTCTGCATTCGTCCACGGCCACGTCCTCATGAATGTTTTATCATGTACCTCATAAAACATACAGGAACCTTAAACACGTGCAATACGAACACACGTTAATAATCAAATCAATCCAAATTTAAAATAGACAAAAATAAGTAACCGATACAAGCATACATCATAAACGTGTACGTACAAAGGAATATGAAAATACAAAACAGCATGAGGCTAGAATTGGAAGTACTGACGCCTCGTTACCACCCGGCCCACCTCCCGGGCCGAGAAAGGAGAAGGAGGAGGGGCAGGATCCAGAACGGGTCATCGGAGGCTGAGAGCCGCTCCGCTCACACACACTGGACCCCAGGCAGGCCACGCTTTGTCCCCATGAACGACAAGAGCTGAACAGTCACTCCCAGGCAGTCACTCATCACTCACTGATGCTGCTGCCGCTCAGAACCTGACACACGCCCCATGTTCCCCTGGGAGTCCAGCCCCAGGAAAGTCCCTGTCTGGGGGTGACCACGCCCTGCAGGGAAGGGTGCAAACTTCTTCCAGAGGACACCCTGGGTCTCTCTGGAGGGCTTCTCAGAGGAGGCAGCATCGGAGAGGCTCTGCAGGACAAGAGGGTCCCTATCATGCTAACATTCTGTGACACAGGTGCAGAGAACACACCAACAGAATAAACCAACACCGATCTCCCGCCTCCCACGGACAGAGAGCGGGGGAAGTGAGCAGGAAAGGAAGCGCTCTCCATGCTGTCTAACTCCTTTGTCTTCTAACCCCGGGACAGGTCTGCCAATCTACAGCTGCCCAAACTGTCCATTTCTGGAACCTACGACCTGGAAAGCGTCCTGGGCAAACTGGGCATCACCAAGGTCTTCAGTAACGCGGCCGACCTGTCCGGGATCAGTGAGGAGGTGCCCCTGAAACTGTCCAGGGTGAGTCTGTCCCTGG